>JAGGAX010025196.1:0-15056 GCA_017657335.1 Termitomyces titanicus | reverse complement strand
AAAGGGGCAAATCTCCGGAGATAATCAAACCCTGGAGATTGCCTTGATGCCAACACTGAATGATAAGATTAGCAGCTGATGGAATCGCAGTCTGGAGTATGCCTTGATGGGATCAGTCTCCAGAGATGTGCAATCAAAGGATCACCTGAAAGGAGAAATGGACAAAATGGGTAGTCCACTGACACTAGTGGCTGGTTTGGTAAATCTGAGCGCTTGTTGTACCTCTTGCTAAAGGTCGGTAGTATTAGTTTGTGCTGGAGAGAATTGGTTTCTGCAAGCAGAAGGGGGTGGTACAGTCAGTTTGGGAATGGTTGTTTGTTCTGCTAATTTGGCTTCTAACCAATGATGACGTTGCACTCAGGTTTCTGGCAAAATTCTGCCTCTTGCCCCTCATGGTGGGCTCCAAAATGATCTGAAGGGTGGAAGCAGCAGAGTCCTAGAAATGGTAAGTAATAGGGAAGAAGTGTGGTAGGTAATACTATGAATGTTATAAGATGGAGTCTGGTGATACCCGATAAGCTTTTAGTGGTATTGGGAAGGTAGTAATCGGTAATTGGTAGGGATGGTAGACAGAAGGGTAAGTAATCAGAAAGGGTACATAATTTGGTAGGTAATGAAGTCAGGCTTTGCCGACTTGAGTCAGGGGTTAATGACATATGCAAGTTTAACGTAAACGTATAGTATTGGTAAGGCATGAAATCAGTTTGGCAATGTCACACAGTCAAGATTAGAGGCGCTTGACAACCTCTGAATGTTGAGTAAGCCTTAGAGGACAACTTTGGAGTTGAGCTCTCAACTGGCAGCGCAACAGGGTGAACGTAACTTGTACTTGGTATAGTAAAATTACAGTTTTTATAGAATTTGGAGGTGGGATTTACTAATCATTCCTGGCACTCCATCGGATGGCCGTCTGTCACCATTGTGGGGCCCTGGTGAGAGTTATCACGTTATATCAGCTAGTCTACATAGTCTGCCTCCTTCTGTGGTTCACGAATGAATATTTCTGGGGTCCTTTCAGCTCCTGTCTGCCTTCTATCAGCTTCCAACAGGCTGGCATAAAACAGCATTGTTTGGCATCAGCATGGTTCTGCCTTATTCAGTAGACTTTTGTGAGTTTGCTGTTACATGGTCACCTGATGTCATGTGACTTGTCTTGTGTTAGTCACGTCATGTTTTTAGATCTGTTTTTTGATCGGTAATGGTAGTCAGTGTGTCTGTAGGCTTATCACTGCTGACTACCCCCTATCCAACATTATGAACCTGACTCTCCAGGCACTTCACAGTTTAGCCTTTTTGATAATGCAGATGACGATCAGGAACCCAAAGAGCACCATGGTGTTTGGGCCAATGAGGTCCAGGAACTTTGAGATGACAACACAACACTCAAAGATTTCTCAGTTCCTCAGACTAAAAAGGCCATACTGGAAGAAGAGCAACTATTGAAAATCTGAACATGGCTTACCAATTTAAAACAACCACAGGGATTTACCGGCAAACAGTACCAGCAATTCATTTGTTATGCTACAAACTTTTTCCTATCTGGTAATCGGCTATGGTGTTGTGACAAAGCAGGAGCTCATGAGCTAGTTGCTGACTAAGCCAGCCAAATTCAAATTCTCCAATCTATGCATGACAAACTCGGACACCAAGGCATGTGCGCCATCCAAGCAGCCTTGCTCGAACATTTTTTGTGGCTGCATGTTTGGGCCAACATTGCATGATCAATGTAACAAACTTTTGAAATATATTGTGACCCTATCCTCTTCATTGCAAATGTTGAATCTCACTCCAAGGTCAAGTGGATGGACTGATGCTGTGCTCATTCTTTCCTTGTGGCTTTCTAAGCTTTGATCCCTCACACTTTCTTTGTTTTACTTTTCCTTTGTTTTACTTTGATAAAATTAATACAGAAGATGCCATGGCCTTCTGGGTGAGCCATCCTAGGCTTGAACATATTGATCTAGGCAGGACCTGCAAGAGTCTTACATGGTGTGGACCAGTAGATCTAGTCCTTGCATCTTTAAAAAAAGACCTCAGAAACCTTAGAAATTATCATGTCTAGATATTTGTGTGTCAGTTTTGCAAACAAAAATAGTAAAATTTTAGCATTTTAATCACTAACATGGGTAAAACTAAAAGGTTTCTTTTTTATCCAAAGTTTAAAATATGTTTCAAATACATATAGGTCAATGCACCCTATGTAAGGACAAGATCTTGAATTGATGTTAGATGCAATGGTAAAGGTTCCAGTGGTGTGATTACAATTAGTCTAAATACCTGTTCTGGCTCAGGCATATAACTTGGAACCGGTCTTACCTTTCTATTGACAGGTTTGTACTGTGTTTGAATTTGTAAATTCAAGGAGAGTATTGAAGAATCATTCAATGTTTCAAATATCCTTTGAGTCTATTCTGATTTAATAGGTTGAACCTGAATAAGAGAAGAATGAGCAAATTTTTCCAAAAGCAAGTCATACAAGTCAGGTCAGCAGATCTTTAAAAATCTATCATCAAATTAGTTGAATAAGATTCTAGAAGAGAATAAAAGGAGTGAAATGGATGAGGGCTGGAAAACAGGCCTTGGTCCTTCACCCTTTTCTAGTTTCCTGATTCCTCATGTGTGACATCTTTGACATGTGGGCAATGCTTGCATCTATCAAATTTCTTGGGCCCATCAACCAATCCCTCCACCATGGTTGTATTGAATTGATGTCATATACCATTGGAGCCAGGGTTGCCCCAGAATGATGTCCATTGCTCCCACTCCAGAAGATCCTCTGTTGACAAAGAAATGATGATCAAACACATGGCCACCAACTCTAACTGGTACATGCCTCACACATCCTGCCAATCTAACTGGATCTCCATATATTCCCTTCAAAGAACATCTCATCCCATCCAAATCCAGCAACAACTTTGTCTTCTCATGGAGCCCCAAAGAACAAATGTTCACTTCCAACCCTGTGTCCACCTGGGAAACATCCTAAAAATTGATCTATAGTCATCATGATGGTTGTCTTGTCAAGAAGTTGAGCTTCTAAAGCCTCTACATCTAGCTTTCCCTGGACCATTGACATAAAATAGTACAATGGTTGCTTTCTGCTTGGACCCTTCAAGCCATTGCCATCTCCTTTTCCCACTCTTTTCTCCCTCAGTCCTTCCCTTGTAGTGGTTGCAGATGAATCAGTGCCCTTCATTCATGTGCTTTCAGAGCCATTGTTTTCCTTTCCCTCTGTAGATTTCTCAAGCTCATCTTTCTCTCTTGTTGTGACTTGGACTGTGTTCTGCGGGTCCTCTGATGGCTTGACTTGTGTCAGTTTCTTCTTTGGATGGAAGCAGATATTGTCTTTTTGTGTTCTAGTGATGCGAAGTGCCAGAGCTCTCCATGTAGGTCTTACTTCCCAGAACCCCCTCTGCAATCACATCTTTTCCATCCAATTGCAGACCCACCACACTTATTGAAGCCATATGCAGGGGTGTATCCTTTGCTATGGCCTTTCCTTTTGCCAAAATCAAAGCTTTCTTCATTGACCACATCTTTACTGCTACACTACCTACTTTGTTTGTTGGAAGTGGTAACTCCTTGCTGCTAAACATCACCAACCTTCATACTTGATCAGCTCCTCCAGTAGCAATTTGTGTGTCTCATGGCAGTTCTGGTATCCTATGAAATGAAGGCCAGGACAACTGCATATTCCACAGCATAATTGGTGTGTTGTCATAGGATGGTTCTGGTGTAAATTTAGGCTTTGCATATATGCCTACAACCCTCCATTGTTCCTCAATGCTTCTGCTACTCTATGCCCCTTGTCAACTCCTTTATCTTTTCTTCTGTTCTTCCTACTGCTGGAACAATCCTCATGGTTAGCTCAGAGGCTGTTATTGTTGACAAATGTGACACCATACATATATCTATAGTAAACTTGGAGTGATTTGCAGTTACAATTATTCTAGAATAAGATAGAGTACATGCACAGATGTGGTCATCACATGACCTGTAACTCACCTGTGACATGCTTCTAATTAGTCCCAGGACATGTTCAGACCATGGTCATTATATTTACCATTATGTTCTCTCCTTGTCATTCTTGTATTAGTATTTACATTATTTGTTGAACTTTGCCAACTCTTCCAGAATCCTCTCCAGAATGACTCTGTGCCAGTGGTACTTCTTCAAGGCTCTGGCAGCTTGAACTCCATTCAGACCTTTGTGGTAACTATCCATAAAACAAAGTGACCATGTTGCAAAACTGATTGGTCAATTGACATACATGAGAGACTTGTGGTAAATGCAATCAATTGTCTTACCAAGGCATGGTGATTAGTGGGACTTCTGCCAGGGAGGCAAGTACATTCTGCTCTACGTCCTCTTCCCTTGATGATTCTGGCAGCAGTTGGCAGTGCCTTTCTGCATAGCCCTCTCCAAAAAAAACATTGCTCAATAAAGTTTAACTTGCAGTGGAACTTTGGAAGGAACAAAACAGGAAAGCCATAATTTGCAAAGAATGTTTGGAGCAGAGGTTCTTCTGCAACAAAATCAGGCTTTAAATATAGCATTTGTCAATAGCAGCAATTCGTTGCACCTTCAGGACAGTCAAAGAATGACTTTCATAACTCATAATAAGAATACAAATAATGATATCATGCTCAAATACTAAAAAGAAGTGAAAAACTACCATAAGACTATGAGATATATTTTGATTAGAATCACAATGTTATGCTTAAAACTATTGTAAACAACAATTGAAAAATTTTAACATTTAAATTGATAACACAAGTAAAACTAAAAGGTTTCTTTTGTACCTAAAGTTTAAAATATTTTTCAAATACATATAAGTCAATGCACCTTGTGACATTTTTGGACCACTAAACAACTTTTTGTAACAATCTCAAGTCACCACAAATTTAGATGTAGTGATTTTTATGTATATCATATCTTTAGGAATGAACATCATTTACAAATTTAATACAGTGTACAGTGTCATTTGTGTTTATATAGAAGTGCCATCAGTGGTCCTTTAATTACTTGGCACCTAGTTATGCATGAATAATCTGTACAGTACTCAATAGACTTTGGATCCCCCTCTTCCAGTTGTGTGCTTGCACCACAGCCTTCAAAGATTGCCCTTACACCATCAACACTAGCTCTACCTCAAGCCAGAGAAGTGTGAGTTTGAGCAGACCAAGGTCAAATACCTTCAAATACCTTGGAGCTGATCATCTCACATAGAATGCGGGAGATGGGGTGAAGGTGGCCAGTGTAGTGTAGTGGCCAGAGCCCAAGAACATGAAGGAAGTGCAAGCCTTTCTGGGTTTCATGAACTTCTATTGGGGGTTTATCCAGAACTTCTCCCACCATGCTCATCTCTCTTCAACCTTAAGACAACATCAGAAGAAAAATGAATGTAGACATGCCTGTTTGAGATAGATTAAGTTTATGGAGCTCAAACAAACATTTGACAATGAGAACTTGCAAGGCATCAAGAGGCTTCTGAAAGTTTCTGTTTGCAATATATTCTGCAGTCATGACATATTCTCTGCTTCTTGGTGTCCATCTTGTATGAATATTCATGCAATTCTTGTAGTCCAAAATCTTGATAAGAAGGGTTTGTCATTTGTCATTGAGTTGGCAACATGCAGATTCAGTTTTATGTGTTTGTGAGAGGTTCATAGCATACAATTGATCAGGAGCACCAAATTGGTAATCACCTGAGGTTTGCATTTGAAAGCAAGCTGAAACATCATCAAGCTTAGATATAAGAACTGTCAGTTGAGTTATATGAGTAAGCTTAAAAAGTAACACACTTCAGAGTCCACAATTCCTGAAGAAGTTCAACATATGTGATAGCAAGTAGATTGCCATTGGATTCCTTTCCTAATGTAGTGTAAAAGTCACACTCATTTGCAATGTGGGTTTTGAGGCTTCCTTCTTCAATGTGATTCAGCTCAAGTATGTGTTTGATGTCCAAAGTATTTGTCTTGATTATTTTGAGAGCCTGTTGATAGTTGTTGTATAGCATAGTTGCAAGGTTAGTATATTTCTCATTATCCCAATGCTGAAAATGCAAATCAATAAATAGCCAACATTAGAATGCTGTCATGTAGCATGTCATTGCCCCTAATATGTTCAATGCGCTGAGAACATGTTCCATGGTTTCAAAATCCTCCAGGTCCATGCCTTCAATGGCATTGGGATGGTTGGATAGCTGGCATGGATAATGATGAGAATATCCATGAAAAGCATTGACACAGCAATGGCACAAGTGCTTTTTGAATTCAGAGCTAAAGAAAGAGTTGTCAATTGTTGTTTGAAATGTACAGCCAATGTCATTTCCATAGAGAGAATTTCCAAAGAGAGAATGATTCTTGAAAATTTTGAGGGCTTTGGCAATCATTGTGAGTGGATATTTAGCCCTGCATGTGTCAGGGGATCGGTCTCCAGACCGTCCCACCCTAGCCAGGCTTAGCCCTCGGTGATCTGGCACTCTATTCTAGCCAACACTCAGGCCACCTGTGCACTCTGGGCCTCTGTGCCCTACCGACTCCCCCACTGTCTCAGCAACCACTTCCTAATGGGTCTAGCCAGCGCTCTTGGCCCACTCTATGTGTCATCCATGTTTACATACCTGACTCGGCCTTACTCAGCCTTGTCTTGGCATTACTCAGCTGGATTACTGTTGCTTACTTAGCTCCTATTACATACTGGTCTGCTTAGTCCATATCTCATAGTCAGTGGCCGCCTCTTAGTCAGTAGGTAGTAGTCATAGTACTAGCCAATGTAGTATATAGGTAGGACTGCAGGATAGGATATCCTCAGTCCTGACAATAGCATTGCTTCCGGGTCTACACACTAGCGTGACTGTAAGACTCTCCAGTGACAGCCTCCTCCTCTTTGCCATTGCCCTCCTTCTTGACTGCCTCATCTCTGCCTGTCCTGGTGCCTGCCAGCCTTTGTGCCGTGCACACCCGTCACTTGCAGCCACTTGGTGGTTGTCAGTGCGGCTGGCATTGGGGTTGGTTCCCACGGCTGAGTCACCCCCTTACAGCATGTTTGTTGATCATCAGTAGAGTAGCTGACAATGAATAAATTGACACATAATTTGCCACTAGCAATCATATCACAAATCCAAAGAATGAGTCCATACTGTTTGATACAACAATACTATTACTAGTCAATTGGAGCGTGTAGTTTTGATGATAAAGTCCACCGCACCATAGCTTGTAGTGTAATGTGGCCTTGATGTACCTCATGAGGTGAGTCATAGCAAGCCAGTGCAGTTTTTTGGGATTTGACATGAATCAACTGAGCAATGTGATTGCAAATGCAATGTCTGGCTGTGTCCCAACCTAAGCATACATCAGGGATCCTAGTACCTCCCTGTAAGGCTTGTCCTTCATATACCGGTGATCCTCTGTGGTAGTTGGTGCCTGAGACCTGCTCAGAATGAGGGAGGGGGGTATACTTTGGCATGCAATTGGTCATTCCAAACTTTTTCAGTGTGTGCTTCAGATACTCCTCTTGATTGAGCATGATAAGACAATTTGTTCTGTCATGGGTGACTCTGATTCTGAGTACAAATTTAATGTTCCCTAAGTCCTTGATCTCAAACTTCTCCCCCAGTTCCTTCTACACTTTGCAGCCTCCTCCTTTGATGAGGACATCCCTGAAGTATCGTCCATGTAGGTGTTCATCACTGTCTTTTCCCTGTTTCTTTCCCTCAATTGTACTGACTGGTCCACTGCTGACCTTTTGTATCCCAACCTCTTCATACCAGTTCTTTGCAGTGTCCATTGTCCCATACAATGCCTTGTCAATCAGTGACACTAGGCTCTTCTCATTATTGCCCCCGCTATCTCTACCACTGCTTCCACCACCGCCACACTCATTAGGTTTCCTCTTTGCTTTCAGGGTCAGACAGGTTCTCAAAATGTGGCAGCCCCTTGAGTTCCCTTGCTGCAATGTATGCTGAGTGCCTTGGTTCCTAGCAGGAAGTGGAGGGGGACAGGGATGGTCTCAGGGGCAATTGGGGTCACTGTTGGTGATGTCACAGCGTCCTGTGGTGGGACCTCACTCAATGTTCTAGGGGTTACATCAGCATTGTCTGTTGATGAGCCCAAAATTGGTCTGAGACCGAATTACATATTTTTCATCTTTCTTATTAGACACAATGCAACTGTCATGTGACCCAAACACGTGATATGCGTGACCAAATACCGGAATATCTTGACTTTGGAGATAATAGTGGGAAAAGTTTGATAAAAATACACTGAACTATACCATACTTAGTTAGTCTCCCTACTTACTAACGTTTGGACTGTCAAAAACGCTCCACATTAACTGTACAGTTGTATACAAACTCCGACTTTTGAATAGTATATAAAGACTTGAATGTAGTATAGAAAATCAAGGAATCGTTACACCCCAGAGCTTGGATCCATTCTAAGCTCTTTTCTGATTGATCTCTCCGATTCCGACTGCACTAGGCCAAAAACCAGAGTCAACAAGTCTAGATCAAAGACTTAAGTATTTCTGGCAATTTACGCCACACCAATTTTGTTTTAATAGCCAATTTGCTTATGTACTGATTCCGATTTGAATTTGATATAGTTTCTGATTTCGTTAAACGCTGATCCCAATTCGTTATCCTTTCTCAATTAGTTGATCTCTCCAAATCCGATTTCATTATCCTCTCCGATCCTGAATACCTTTACTTACCAATTTGATCACTCATTTTTGGTAGTCTTCATATTCTTGATTTAGTAACTTTTTCCCACGCTTTTTTTTCATATTGGCAACCTCCCAAAGTCAGTGAAATGGTTGAGTCTATACTCATCTTGAAGCTAGTTTTGAGGAGAATTCAACAAGCTCACCCTCGCAACACTTAGTTGCAGTCCCGAAGGCAAACTAGTCTGTGGTGTAGTGTTCTTTTAGGTTCATCGCACTCAGATTGGTATTGGTCGTATCACCGTGTTGTCCTGGGCAACATCTAAGATCTTAAACAAGTCAGATGCCTGCCCATCACAAGCATTGGGCAATGTCCAATGGACCAGGCCTTCTTCAAAGACCATGTCACAGGATTGGAAGATCCATCCTATCAAACGTTTGAGTTGTTTATAGTCCCCTCAACCAAAGTATCCCACCACCACACATTTCACTGATCTTGCCTCCAGCTTGCTTGCGCTGTCCTCTCTCAGCACACTTTGGCATACACTGTACAGCCAAAATGGTGCAGGTATGAGCTCCAGTATGTGGATCACCATGGAGGTTGCTTTGCCCCAATAGTATGCAGGCAATTGCAAGTTGCTGAGCATGCTTTGTGCAAGGTCAAGGATGGTTTGGTTCCTATGCTCAACAACACCATTTGCTGAAGAAAAGTGAGGTGGGGTTGTCTTGTGTCTGATACCTTGCTTCATGCAGTGTGCCTTCCACAGGTCATTCTTGAACTCCCCTCCCCCATTGGTCTGGATACACTTCAGGTGCACACCTCACTGACTCCAAACACACAATTGTCGTCTCCTTTGATTTGTTGGCAAGATACCAGGCCTCACACTCTGCTCCAGCGTGGTCCGTCACAACCATCATCAGCATCTTACCACCTGTGGTCTGGATACAAGCTGGTCCCCACAAATCAAAGGCAACTCTTGCATATGGCTCAGTTTTGGGCTCAACCTTAGCATCAAAAGGGCAACAAGTCTCTGGGTCAGGAGCTGCAGGAGGGGGAGCTGGAGGCGCCAGAGTGGTCATGGAGAGCAGCAGGGGCTAAAAACAGTTCAGTGGGGGAGAGACCAATAGGGGCAAGAAAGCAGGCTCTGGCAAGCTACAGGGGGCTCCCAGACCAAAAAGAGAGACTTGTTCTGCTGTAAGGGTGACCTCTGGAGGCTGTGGCTCAATCACACAACTGGCAGAGGGAGATCCAAAGTTTATTGAGTACTGTACAGATATATACATGCATAACTACACACCTGGCAGAGGGAGATCCAAAGAGAACAAGTCTAGGGATCCCCTATGCCAGAGGCGACGCTTCAGAGGCCCTGGAAGCATGGGAAGTCACCGTACAGTACACATAAGCCAAAGACAAGAGAAAATCCCAAAGGGGCAAATCTCCGGAGATAATCAAACCCTGGAGATTGCCTTGATGCCAACGCTAAATGATAAGTTTAGCAGCTCCGGAGTATGCCTTGATGGGATCAGTCTCTGGAGATGTGCGATCGAAGGCTGGCCACTTTGCATGCTACTGCCCTCAGGGCATGGAGGTGCAATACCTCTCCCCCACAGAGCAGGAGGATCTTCTGATGCAGCTCCTTGCTGTGAAGGATGCACTGGGACACACCGTTGGAGGAGTCCACTTCTGAGGAGGTATGCGGTGCTGCTGGTCCCCTCCCAGAAGCAGGAGAGGATTTTTAGTTGGGCGATGGATGAGTTGTATGCCTCCACTGCCTAGCGCTAAATAATTTGCCTGTCTGTTGGTAGAATCTGTCAATACATTTTCTTCTATTGACCATTCCACAGCGGCAACCTTGAGCACCCTGTCCAACGTACAAGATACCCCCTCGGTCAAAGCCTCAACTAATTCACTCTCCTCTCATGCACCACACTCTTCTCTCCCTTACTGGGAACAATGCCTCCCCCAATGGTACATTGTTGCCTCTACTCCTTTGTCCATTGTAGACCTGGTGTTGCGCTCTTGTTCCCACCCTGAACATGCCACCTTTGCCGTCACAGGCCTGGAAAAGCAAGACATGATCCTCAGGTTCACTTGGCTGCCACAGCACAACCCCAAGATCAATTGGTCCAGCAGTGAGGTATGCATGAACCGGTGCCCCCAACATTGCTCCACATGCACCAAAGAAGTTCAAGAGGAGCGTAGAGCATTGGTCAAGGAGCACGCCACCATATGCATGTGCCATGTAGGGTACCTCCCCTTTGCCAATGTCAACTTGTTGGATCTGCCCCCCTTGGCATTCCCTCATGGAGAGGCCCTCTATGAGGATGACAGAGGTGGGTGCAAACCCCTGTGGGAAGGATGGGCATGAAGGTGAGTTTGCCGGCGCTCCAGACCCCAAGTCTCCAGATGAGGCTATTGAGGTAAGTGATAGGATCTATGTGGCTACTCTGCATGCTCCACCCAGTGCAGCAGAGATACGGGCAAGCCAGACTATATCCCAACGCTTGGACCAGGCATTCATGGCAAATTCCCAGCCCAAGCCTTTCTGCAGCACAGTTCCTCATGAACTCTGAGTTTGAAGACGTGTTCCCCAAGGCATTGTTCAATTTGCTCCCTGGGCGCAAGCAGTGGGATCACACAATAGAACTCATCCCTGGCACCAGACTCTCTAGTTGCAAGGTGTATCCTCTTGCCCCAAAGGAGCAGGATGAGCTAGATGCATTTCTGCAGAAGAACCTTGACTCAGGTTGGATACATCCTTCAAAGTCACCTATGGCCTCTCCAGTCTTCTTCATCAAGAAGAAGGATGGATCTCTTTGTCTGGTTCAGGACTACTGCATTCTGAATGTGATGACCATCAAGAACTGCTACCCTCTTCCCCTCATCTCCAAGTTCATCAATAACCTTTGAGGCGCACAATATTTCACCAAGTTGGATGTCTGTTGGGGCTACAACAATGTGTGCATCAAGGAAGATGATGAGTGGAAGGGAGCGTTTTGGACTAATCGCAGACTCTTTGAGCCTCTGGTGATGTTCTTTGGTCTCACTAACAGCCCTGCCACCTTTCAGACAATGATGAACGACATCTTCTGTGACCTCATTGTGGAAGGCATGGTCTGTGTGTATCTCAATGACATCCTCATCTATATCAAGACACTGGAGGAGCATCAACGGATCACATGCATTGTGCTGGAATACCTTTGCCAACACCAACTCTACCTCAAGCCTGAGAAGTGTGAGTTTGAGCAGACCAAGGTTGAGTACCTCAGACTGATAATCTTGCATGGAACAGCAGAGATGGACCCAGTGAAGGTGGCTGGTGTAGCAGAGTGACAAGAGCCCAGTAACAAGAAGGAAGTGCAAGCCTTTTTGGGCTTCACCAACTTCTACCAGAGGTTCATTCAGGACTTTTCATATCATGCACACCCTCTCTTTGACTTCACGGTCAAGGATGTGAGTTGGCAGTGGGGAGCCTTGCAGCGAGCCGCCTTTGATGCCCTCAAGTCTGCCATTACCTCCAATTCCCTGATGATGACTCTCCATTCCGCATTGAAGCTGACAGCTCTGATTTTGCAACAGGTGCAGTTTTATCTCGACGGTCCAAGGAGAATGGCAAATGTCACCCTGTAGCATTCTACTCAAAGAGCCTGAATGCTGTTGAGCAGAACTATGAGATCCATGACAAGTAAATGCTTGCCATCATTCCATCCTTTGAAGAATGGCAACATTTCCTTAAGGGCACACAGCACAAGTTACCTTCAGTACTTCCAGATGGCCAAGAAACTCAACCGCCGGCAAGCCAGATGGTCCTTGTATCTAGCCAACTTCAACTTCCTGCTGCACCACAAACCTGGATGGAGCATGGGCAAGCTGGACACACGCAGCCATGGCCTTGCATGCCAGTTGGAGGAGTGGGGTGAAGTCAGTGTGTACAGACAAATGAGACGTGCAGAATGACTTGCTCACCTTCCAAGGTCACATCTATGTCCCTAATGTCCCAGAACTTTGGAGATGCATTGTAGAGCAGCACCACAACTCCTACATTGCAAGTCATCTTGGCCAATGGAAGACATTGGAACTGGTGTCCTGTAATTACTGGTGGCCACAGATGTTGCGCTACATTGGGTCCTATACCAGCAGCTGTGACCTCTGCCTCCACACCAAACCCCAACATCAGCCTCCCATGGGACAGCTCCATCCGCTCCCCATTCCAACAGAGCACTGGAGCATAGCTTCTGTTGACTTCATTGTAGAACTCCCAGATGCCCATAGATACGATGCAATCATGGTTGTCATGGACCTTTATGGGAAGCAAGCTCACTTTATCTCCACCCACTCCACCTGTTCTGCCATAGGGGCTGCCAACCTCTACCAAAAAAACGTCTGGAAGCTGCATGGACTCTTGGATACATATGTCTCTGACCATGGCACACAGTTCATTGCTGAGTTCACTCAACCTTCATCCTCTCCACAAACTCATTGATGGACTTGTTCTCTGAGGGGCATGTACAGGGTTCAAAGCCCATCTGGGGGTGGTGCCTAGTGTCTAAGAAGAACGGAGACATCTGTGTTGAGGAGTGGACATGGTTGTTGTATTGGAATTCAGCATCCAGGAGCAGCTCTTCCCAGTCATCCTGGCATTTGTTGCAAAATAGGCGCAGATACTGCTCCAATTCCTGATTGACATGCTTGGTCTGGCCATTGGACTGTGGGTGGTAGGTGGTGGAGATGTGAAGTTTGACATTGAGGAGATGGTAGAGCTCTCGAGTGAACTCCACAACAAGTTGTGGGCCGTGGTCAGAGACGTATGCATCGGAGAGCCTGTGCAGCTTCCAGATGTTCTTTTGGTAGAGGTTTGTGGTCCCCATAGCGGAGCAGGTAGTGTGGGTAGGGATAAAGTGAGCTCACTTCCCACAGAGGTCCACCACGACCATGATAGCATCATATCCATGGGTGTCTGGGAGTTCCACAATGAAGTCAACAGAGGCTATGCTCCAGCGTTTGGCTGGAATGGGGAGGGGGTGGAGCTGTCCCATAGGAAGCTGGCATTGGGGCTTGGCTTGGAGGCAGAGGTCGCAGGTGCTGGTGTAGGACCCGATGTAACGCGACATCTGTGGCCTCAAGTAGTTGCAGGACACCAGTTCCAATGTCTTCCATTGACCGGGGTGACCTGCAATGTGGGAGTCATGATGCTGCTCTACAATGCATCTCCGAAGTTCTGGCACATTAGGGACATAGATGCAACCTTGGAAGGTGAGCAGGTCGTTCTGCACATCCCATTCATCCATACGCACCAACTTCACCCCACTTGTCTGACTGGCATGCAAGGCCATGGCTGCCTTTGCCACAACGTCTTCCTGGGCGCCCTCCTGGTTTCCCTGTTCGATGTCCCTAAGGATGTTTGCCTCATCCCCTTGGACAGCCACCCCTTCAAGAGCACAGATGGCAAACAGTTCAGGTTTCAGGAGGACAATGTTGTTGTTGTCATCAGCCCTTGTACCATGATCTGCATGCCATGACCACATGTCTGGCTTGCCAATGCTCCATCCAGGTTTGGTTTGTGGTGCAGCAGGAAGTTGAAGTTGGCTAGATACAAGGACCATCTGGCTTGCCAGTGGTTGAGTTTTGTGGATGTCCAGAAATACTGGAGGTTCTTGTGGTCTGTCCAAACTTTGAACTTATGCCGTGCGCCCTTGAGGAAATGCCGCCATTCTTCAAAGGATCAAATGATGGCAAGCATTTCCTTGTCATGGATCTTGTAGTTGCGTTTGATGGTGTTTAGGCTCTTGGAGTAGAACAGTATGCAAAGTCGGAGCTGTCAGCTTTGACATGGAACGGAGAGTCGTCGTCAGGGAAGAGGAGGACTGGCTTGGAGGTAATGGCAGACTTGAAGGCATCAAAGGCAGCTTGCTGCGAGGCTCCCCACTGCCAGCTCACATCCTTGACAGTGAGGTTGAAGAGAGGGCATGCGTGGTGTGAGAAGTCCTGAATGAACCTCCAATAGAAGTTGGTGAAGCTCAGAAAGGCTTGCACTTCCTTCTTGTTCTTGGGCTCAGGCCACTCCGCTACACCAGCCACCTTCACCGGGTCCATCTCTGCTGTTCCATGCAAGATGATCAGCCCAAGGTACTTGACCTTGGTCTGCTTGAATTTGCACTTCTCAGGCTTGAGGTAGAGTTGGTGTTGGTGAAGGCGTTCCAGCACAATGCATGTGATCCATTGATGCTCCTCGAGTGTCTTGGTATAGCTGAGGATATTGTCAAGATACACACAGACAACGCCTTCCACAATGAGGTCACAGAAGATGTCATTCTTCATTGTCTGAAAGGTGGCAGGGCTGTTAGTGAGACCAAAGAACATCACCAGAGGCTCAAAGAGTCTGCGATTAGTC
>JAGGAX010025195.1:0-15079 GCA_017657335.1 Termitomyces titanicus | reverse complement strand
TAATGCAGTCGCTGCAAACGACTGAGAACTGCGTGCAAAAGACCGCCCGAAATTCCCATGATCTGTTGATGATCTGACATCAAACGAGTCGGATCACGACTAGTACAACTGCGACAGTAAATCCACTCTGCAAGTACCATGCTCTCAGCTCTGTCCGACCTCACAAAACGACGGGGAACACGGTAAGTTATCAGAATCTATATTTGACAAAAATAGTGCGCCTGGCGGTAGTGTAATGCTTCTTGACAAATGCGGATTTCCTATTGAAGTCATTTCGTTTTTGTTCACATGCAACGAGTGATCATGGAGCGCAGCAAATGTCCTGAGATTGCGCGGCACATTATGCCGATCAAACCCACTCCACTCAGAGTAACCAGGAATTTTGATCTACAGTATTACCATCGAACATTTGAAGATCTAATATTAATCACAGAATCAGGCGATATTTACATAGCAATCTCAAGACTCATAGATCGTTTTTTCGTTTTCGCGGATACTTTGGAACTGGCCTTTCCCGGAGCCTGAATCCGAACGTTTGGTGACTTAGCAGCCATCAACCTCCTCTGCCAATTACATACACCAGCGATCCACAGATCGTACTAAATTCGAGTTCGAAGAATCGAAATAGCCCATGGAATCCCATAAATTCATCATCCACAACTTCTGTTTGACGTCCGCGCCAGACTTGGATTATATTTCGGAGAGATCAATCCTTATTATTGTGTTCTGGATAGAATCTGCGACCATGGTTTCCGGGCATACGCCACAAAAGCTGAAGGCCTTTATAAGGAAACACTGCTGGACAGACATAGAGTTGGACCAAGGGAAAGGTATCTTTAAATATTTCGGGATGCATGAAACGTTTTCCGCAGTTTTATCCTCTGTTGGACTTTCATTGTTATCAGGCGCTCGCAGTCTGACTTCGTTCACGACTTCCATTCCATATAGTACTAGGCGAGATAGTCAACTTTGAAGCTTACAGAGATTGTAATGGGATGATCAACGAAACGACACGGGCATTTCGTATGGACATAATTCAATAATTTCTGTAAGTACTTACGCTTCTGGCGGCATTGCATCTCCACAATCAATTTTCAAGAAAAATATTAGCGCTCCAAGAATACACTTTCTGACGTGCGGAGAACTTGGATCCTCTTGACGACGGCAAGTTTCTACTTTGATTACCAACACTCCTAGAAGATGCTGTTCAGTGTTTCATCTTACAACACAATATACCATACTAGGATGAAACCTGGTGCTGTTCAACAGCATTGTCGGCGTATATCACGTCCGTGACAACAAATGTCCACATTTTCCGGAAGTATCGAATTTGCCCATCTCGAGAAATGTTGGCGTTCTGAAACTGCTAGGGTTTGTCATCAAAGAAGACGACAGTTATACTGATATCATCCCTAAAATCTCGTTCATCTACAAGAAGTTGTGTTTTATAAGGATTTATTCTGACCTCAAATCCAGAGATCGGGGTGGTAGGCTGGCCAACAGTGTCGACGTCCAGGAAATGTCAGCACCTCCGAGAGCGTTTCGTGCCAGGTGCTGTGCGACGTTATCGTCAATACAAAGGAATCGCTTTTCCATCCCCCAACGCTTGTACATCACAGTATTGTCCGTGGCGATGGGCACGGGTAGCTCAAGGGGGGTCACAGCATCTTTTGATGCCTCAGAACCATCAGTCACTGACATCATGCCTCGGTCAAGCCATAATCCTACTAAACCCACAACCTCTTCGTTTGTAAGACTGTTCCACAGCCCTTGTGTCGCCAAAACCAGGAAATCTCCCGGTTTAACGTCGACTGTTGTGACTGACGGTTCGGCAGTGAGTATAGAGTGTGGAGGTTTGTCTATTGGAGGGTCGCCCAGATAGTCTCTATGAAGCTGTTCCTGAATATCTCGGCTCCACTTGTAGGGTCCAGCCCCAAATACGCGTGATAAACCAGGAGCCGCGTCAGAAGTATGGTCTTCTGAGAGAACATGCACATCATAACCGTTGTTCCTGTAAACAGACCGCCTACCAAGGACTCCTCGTACGTTACCGGTGTTGGCTACCCGTAATTTACGAGGTTCATGGTCATAAAAGGCAACTAGCGCTGAACAACCAGAAAGGGCAGCGTTCATAGCAGAAATGGCAATGAGTCTCGGAGGATGCTGAGAAGATGGCAGTGGTTCGAATGGGCGCTGTATAATTGTGCGATCAACGTTGAGAAATTTCTCTTTGAACGTTTGATGGATAATACGCTCAAAACCATCCTCGTCAATATTTCCTCCGTCCAGATCATTTGCCGTCATCATAGCACCGACATCGCTATGCTCTGAATTGGGTTCATATCTCGAAAAGACGTCGAGTAACCCTCCGACGACTGCTGCGTGCAAATTCTGGGATACTATGTCCATCGTTTTCCATCCATATTTGAGAAGGCCTTCATGCAAGCTAAAGATTGTCCAAGACGACCCATGCGACGTTGCGGTGGATGATATGGTAGTGGTATCCAGACGAGGAAGGGAACTGAGGAAACGCCGTGAATATGCCGCAGAATTTCAGGACTTGGTCGAAGTTCTGACCTTGGCACGGCGATGGAGTCAAAACGACGAATACCAACATCTGTTTTCCCTGTTATTTTACCAGAGCCGGAGGATGCTTCGAGGGTGCTCTTGACCACCTTCTCATCAAGAGCGGTCGGAGTATCAGGCGTGTCGTCAGTCTGATCAGATTTTGAGTGTTGATATATTGCAGTCGGCGTCGCGATTTTTCCAGGCTTAGAGAGCAAAGTGTATATAATAATATCACCAGAACCAGCCTCCTCCTCCTCGGGAGCATCAGCGTGAATGATACGCCGGGAGTACAAAAAAACGCCGAGAGCAGCAACGGAGAGACCAAGGATTGACCGCCGACTGGTATTTAGCCTTTTGGAAGGCCTGGGAGGTAGACGTAGAAGCCTATACATTGAGAATCAAAGAATTAGGCGAGGTTGGACGAGGACTTCGATTGTCACCGAACGGGACAGCAAGAGGCCCCGGGCAGAGATCTGGCACAGCCACAAATGACGGACGTCGTCGGAGTTCAATATTTTCAGTGACCACTCACGTGATGTTCATTTCAATAAGGAGTGAGTTTCTGACTTAAGCTTGAGACCATCCCTGGGTTTTACCTGTATTCGTGACATTTACGCCACAGAAGACCATGGCTCGTACCGACGTACAGGCTATACCTCTTGCCACAAGTTCAAAGACCCTATACACCCCAGTTTTCTACGCCACACCTTCATCATCTTTGTCAGGTTCTCAGGTACCTGCTAAGCCCATGCCAAAGGCTTATCTAGAGAGAATGTCTAAACATCATATTGCTTTGGCTACCAAGGTACAAGAGGTCCCGTCTTCACGACCTGCATCTCCTGATAGTCAGGAGCGATCGACCGCACGCGTGGCTGCCCTGCGACAACGAGTGCAGGAGGCTTTCAAATCCGCCAACGGGGATCCTGCTGATGGGAGGTGGTCGGCACTTGCGCAACTGCTTATACTCAATGCGACACGGCGGAGGCGGTGGTTAGACACGACAACTGAGGGAAAGATGGCGGAGTCAAGTTCAGGTTGGATCAATGCTGAAACCGAAGAGGAGTGGGAAGAGTGGGAAGCGAAGTGGGCGGAAGAAGATCGCGTGAAGAAGAAGGTGCAGAACTGGCAACGTGACATTGAGGCTACGCCAGCGGACAGTGCTCGCATTGTCTCCATATCCCAGCAAAAGGAACTTCAACGTGTCCCCACGGAGCAGAATGTCATAGCACAGGAGAAACGAGCGACATCCTCTCTAGGTTTTCCTGTCGTCAAGCGATCAAGTTTGAATGTCATTAGCAAGCCAAAAGGTTCTATGAAGGCTTCTGCGAGTAACGCCGTGTCAAGCTTACGCACAAAACCCTTACCTCGTGCCCTCGATGGACCTGCACTTGGCTCGAGCAACTCTCAACCACCACGTCCCATCCAAGACTTATCAGAATCTGTAAGTCCATACATCCTGATTCAGTTCCATTGAAGCGAACCTGACAAAAGTGATTAGTCGTTTCTGCCGCCTTCTTTCTCCCAGATCGACACTTCAACCCCCAACAATAAAAATCAGAAACGGCACAAGCCGGAGCCGATAGTTTTTGCTCCCCCTTCAGACTCCTCACCCCTCCCTACCCCTCCCAGTGTCCGCACGTACAGCCGTCACAGAACAATGTCCACTCTCCCTGAAACGCCCTTCACTCCAACACGAAACCCTCGACAACCTTCCACGGCAGTCGAATCACAACGCGAGAAGCGTGCGCGCTCGGTGACGCCCCCCCAGGCTATGAAAAAGGCAAAGGTCCAGGACTCTCCAGCGCATACACCTATGCCTTCAGTGGTTGTGACTCCTATAACCCCGATAATCACTCCGCAGCGCGCCCAGTTGCCTAGACTTACTGATCTCATCGCCTCTTCCAAGAAAGCCAAGACCACGTCGTCCAAACGGAAGGTGATAAGCGCGAACACTTCGTCAGAGGCGATACGTCCTTTTGCACCTAAGTCTGAGTCTCTGAAGAATGTCCATCCCCAGTCGAATGTAGAGTTTCTGCATGAGGAAACAGAAGAAAAAGAAAAGAGGCAGAATCAGGAAGAAGAGCTGGAGCCTGATCTAGCTGACGATCTCTTGCCAGAAATTGACAACGACATGCCTACGGGAATGTACGACTACATCGCACCCCTCACTAACGATGAGGACTCAGACGATCGCGACCGCTCCTCAGCATACAACCTCATCGCGTCTCCCGCTCGATCTCTCTCCTCTCTTGCAGCATCCGACTCTGACTCAGAGCCCGAGGATGGGCATGGAAACGGATTTGAACCCCCATTCACGTCAACACAAGTCTCCGGGAAGGACAAGGCGCTTGGGTGGATGGGGTATAATTCCCAGTTTGACGTTGATGGGAACGTGGATTTGGTGAGCAAATTTATGGAGAAGGACGTTGATGTGGATTTTGCGGGATGGTTGAGGGATCCGAGTGTTGAGCCTGCTGGGGAGAGCCAGTGATTTATTCTTGATTACTTACGTTTGCGATACCTCCTTTCTTTGATGCCTGTATTGATGTGAAATTTTGACTGTAACACTTTAATTTGAGCCTTGTGTTATCAATGCATACACATACATCATAGCATAAAAGTAAATCCAATTGGACCAAACAAACCATTAATTGTCTACATGATGGGACAAACTGTCTAGAAATCAAGTATTTTGATGTTACATTTCTGATTTCCTACGCTACCTGATGCTCGAATCCAAACTGCAGCATGGGTTGGCGAAATTGGATAATTCCGGTAATACTATCCTTGTACTATCCTGCCCCGACGCAATCGATGCCGAGATTTTACTATAGACGTAGTATACATATTTGTAAAATGGTGCAATCTCCTCAAGAGATAACACCCAACGGCCTAACAGCCAGTGTGTAATAGCCATAGTTTCACCCGTGTTTCCAACATGATCGAGGGAGGAACCGGAGGGTTTGGAATGTGGCGTTCAACTTTGATTAGTAACGACCCGTCATAAACCTAAAAATCGGTCTCGAAAGGCCGTGGCCGGATCAAAATGATAGTAATGCAGCCCTAAGTGTTACCCAGAATTCGGAACACCACTCAGTTTGAAAGAAAGAATTTCTTCAGGGATTCCGTGACGAGATGCTTGGGTGTATTAATTTCTTGGATTTCTTCCTGTAAATGAGGTGATAGTATTGGCAGCGATTAATTAGAATCATTCGAAGGGATATGTATAGTATGTAGATATTCGCGACGCGAGCTCAAGGCTACTGCCCCTGGCTCTCCTATATACTTAATATATGTATATTATGGAGATGTTGCCAGTAAAGATGAAGACTCTTCCGGCCTCGATTCCGTCGATTCCGATGGAAGGATAGTACTTCAAATGTGAGTCACAATTACATTCAAGTCTGTTCAATTCCCGTGACATCCATTTACATTACGGTACAGTATACGAGTCAGAATGAAGAACATACCGCAAGAAATAATCCGGAGAAAAACGTTTAAACCTTCCGGTAAATTAGAATTTGAGGTATATATACAAACTGCGCTTCCATCCTCCACTATATTCGAGCGAACTATACATACAAGTATGTGCTGCCTATAGGCAGAGCTTGGAAACTTTACTTGATGCGTACATTACCCAATACGCAAAGATACTCTAGACGTGTCGTAACCCATCGTGATCAGGGATAAATAAAGAGAAGGCTTGAAGATAGCGATGGAAAAAAAATCATAGACGTCATGGCCGACCACCAGGCCACACGATCCCAAGATGAAATCCCAAGATGAGAGGTCCTCCAGGAAAAGATAACTGCGGGTGGTGGCTTGGATATATTAATATGGTATAATCCCGCAGTATCCGCTGCACAGTATCACAACTTGCGTATTTGCAGTATCAGTTCAATCAAACACCCATGCTATGCCGCCTGGGGTCGTCGAGACCTACCGTACTCCGTTTGCTTCCACCACTTGAACTGCCACTCGTCCCACTGCTACCCACAGCCCGTCGTCGTCCGTCAACACTAACCCACAAGGGATTCGCATAAACACAGTACTCCGCGTCGGCCTGTGCCCCGTCGCTATCATCACCCTCTAAAAGAGGCCGTGACTTCTTGCGTTTTACCGACGAACGCGGAGGCGGGGGCGAGGTGATCATTGATGATATGGGTCTGGAAGGCGGGAGCGGGAACGACTCGGGGTTGATTAGCGTGCCGTTTGCGTGTAGAGGAAGTTCCAGAGAAGAGCGCGCCTCCGCGTCATTGTCCGCGTCATTCCCCGTATCCTCAAGTGAACGATATGCGGTGAGGATAGCCGCAGACGATGACCGTTTCTTTTGGGGCGCAGTCTCAAGCGGTGGATCAGGTTTCCGCATTTTCCTGAGATGGTGTGGGTATGAGGAAAGAAGGGGCAAGGGAATACCTACGTGTTGAGTTTGGGCTCGGCATAGTTGACGCTCTTTCGTGTTCTTCGTTCACGTCCCCCTGTTAAGGCTTCACCTTCGCCGCCAGAAGGGGTAGGACTTGACGATCCTCTTGATGTAGGTGCTGAAGGTGTCGGTGAGGCTGTAAGAAATGTGTTGGCAGGAGCTGGTGGAAGCACTAGGAGAAAAAGGGTTCAGCATCCTTCACTTCACCGTCTAGTAGTAGCGCGTACCAGTGTTGTCTATTGATATAAGGGCAACACGGGAATTAGTGACGTCTTGCAGGCGAGGCTTGCCCCCACCATCTGTTACTACATCCACTTTCTCCTTCTTCTTTCGCTCTCGAGGTTTACTGCTCTCCACATCCGCCTCTGGCTCTTCTAACGTATCCCGCTCTTTCCCGCGACTCTTGCGTCGCTCTTTCTTGGGGGGTGGTTTTGGCTCCGGGTCCACGTTCTCTTCCACATCCACAAGCTGACCAGTCATAGCGGCCATCTCTTCCTCTTCCTCCGCTAGTCCCGCTGCCCGGCGTATCGGAGAACCAAAGGCAGGGCTTGGGGCCCGCGGTACCGACAACGGCTCGGTGTTGACGCTCAGTAATCCACTCTGTCTACGTGAGGGCTTTCGTAACTTGGATGCCGGCGTGGGCTCTGATTGTGCTTGGAAGGTATCATCAAACTGGGGTGGAGGTGATGAAACTCGTGATGGCAGGGGTAGTCTGGACGTGGAGAGTCGTGGTTTGACCTTGACCTTTCGCAGAACAGGAGTTGGTGGCTTTTCTAGGTCTGACTCAGATGTCAAAGATGATAACTCATCCTCCTCGCATATCCCAGGAACATTCGGTGGCCGTGATAAACGGTTTCCCTGAGGCGAGCTTCCTGGGTCAGTATTCACAGTAGACGGTGGTTTCCGAGCACGAGGAGAAGGAGGTGAGACTGTCATGGGTGGTACAGCGGGTATATTAAATGTTTGACGAAGGTATCCCAAGTGTTTCGTGAGGTTAAGAGTCTGATAAACATATAAATTTCGACGTAAAATTCGAAACACTCATGTAGGCACAACGTACTGCTGCCTCAGCCTCGGCCATGACCTTCCGAGACTTCTCCCGTTCACGTTTAAGCTGTGCGGCCAGCGCGATCTCTGTTGCTTTTAGTTTGAGGTTCTCAACGTATAGTTTAGATATCTCGGCGTTTAGCTCCTCAATACGGACACTCAGCGTGGAATTAAGTCTGTATCGCTGTCATGAGGAGAAAGAAATCTTGAAACTCTATCCCACTGACTTGGTTATATGCTTGTTGGCTAACAAGAACTTCTTCTTGACTGCCACCGACATCAGGAGAGAAACAAACAGAAGACTACGAATAACTCACAGTTCTCGAACTCAAACAGGGCATCATTTTGACGAGCGCCCATGGACACGCGCGACTCTCTCCTGCTCATCGTTTCCCCCGACGACGAACCTATGCTGGGAAATGGACGATGGTCAACCTGTTTTAGTCAAGTTCTGGCGAAACTGAACAACACGCCCTGAATCACTCTCACGTGATATATGCCAGATTTCCTCCAAAATAGGTCAATGTGGCCCGAGGTAGACCAACAAAGTTGATTGAGTTGTGGCTGTTGCCGTAAAGCACGCATTGGCTCCTTCGACCGCGCTTCGACATCACATCAAACAGGGTCATTTCAAAGATTTAGATAACAATAGGCAACAAGGATCAATTCGAGCTTCATGTACGCCTCGAGGCGCATTGAATCGTGGTATATGTATCAGATGAGGAATGTCCATCTCAAACAAAGACAGTGTATAGAGGATACTGTAGGCTGACAACTAAATCTTTCTGCTCATGCTCAGTATGGTGAGGCTTAAGAAATCCAAGGTGAGGCGCGAATGAATTGATTTCATGATGTTTCATTTAAGCGAGGGTAAGAATCTTAGAAATAAGCCTCAAGGTTATCTACATCAGCACCATCCATTTAATCTTTCGGAGATTACTCACAGCAGCATTCGGAGGGCTGGCGCATCCGCCGATACTAGATCAATGATAGACCGTCAACACTGCCAGACGTGTTAATATTGTGCACTAACATATTCAATGGCCACGAGGAGAAAAAGAAGGTATATCTTCCGGTTTCCAAGCATTTGACAGCCAATTTCTCCAAATCGAAAAACTCGCCTGTAAAAACAATCAGCATGAGCATGGCCTGCAGAACGCAGCTTCCCGGGCTTACCGATAGGCATACCCCATAATCTGCCGCGGAATGATGATCGATAACATCAGTTCTTGGCGTTCACAAGCCAAAAAGTTGTTGCACTAACCCTAGTAGAGTCTAAACGGGTGGCGGAGTCAGTACCATAACAGGAACAAAATATATTAACAGCCTGTCAGCTCGGGATGACCCGCCATACCTGATGCATACTATGTATCGTTCCCTCTGGTCTAGGCCAACGCTGGAAAAGGAAACATCTGGTCAATATGAGAGGCTTGGCAACATCAACCACCGCACTTCCAACGCTGGCTGATCGGAGGCGATCGCTGCAAAGTGGTTGTCCCTAGGTACATGCGAACGTTCGTTAACCGATGTACTTGTGGCAGCGTAGTATAACCACAAGAGGAAAAATCAACACACCACAAGAACCGTTTCATATCCTCTGACTGGTCGATTCCCGCGCTGTCATCACACTCACGTTCAGATTGTGATTCATCGTAATAGCTCCTAAGGGATTATCAGTTCACGCACAATGTCGTAGGACGCCCAGGGAGAGCATCCCGGTCTTCCTGTGATACAACGTAATATTTCTGGATAAATCCAACCCTCAAGAGGAGAATATCGCCCTGGCGGAACGTAACTCCCTGTGCCGCCGCACATGCCTCGAGATCCGCCACAGTGATCGCGTGGGTAGTCCAGGGATCGTACGGCAGCGGGGCCGTACCGCCCTTCGATTGATGACGTACGATGTCAAGGAGAACTCCACGACCGCAGATGCCGTGATCCGCCCAATCTAGGAGAAAGTTGTGTCAGACGCAGGAGTGACTCCGGAAAACATGAGAGGTCGGCCTGAGATGTACTTTGGATTCCGAGCTTCGCTTCAATTGGATCGATGGCACTGGGATTTGGGATGGGTGCTATTCCCACCGGAAGTGAGAGACTTGGGGTGCTGGGAAAAGGTGGACGTATGAGTATGATTGCTCCAGACAAACACACGACGTATTAGTGACTTATTGTAGTATACCCCATGTTCGACGATTCCATAATGTCTCAGGCCGTCCCATTGGGTCCCGGATTGTGTGTTCTACGCCCAAAATTTAAGTTTCCATTTTCAGAGGGAAAAATGACCACATACAATATGGATTTCATCATCTCGGATGACATGCTTGTCCTCCCTTAACTTCGTCTTAATCTCCGGAGTCTTACGATTAAACAATGGCTAAGTTTCCGTCCATTTTTGGTCAAATTCTGCGAATTCTCGAAGATGAGATGTGGTGAAACATACCTTCTCCGGAAAATTCAGGGGCCTACATCATCGGATGAAGAACATCAACAACTCGACGTCGTGAGAAGAATAGAAGGTACCCCACCAGTTCAACGAGACGGTTTGACCAGTCCTACAACACCACATGTCAATCTTCCCCAATCACCGCAACACCAAAAAGACAAAACACAAAGGGTTCGCAAAGAGCCGAAATGGATCGACATCGAAATGTTCATTTGACGTACAAAATCTCTTCTTGAGCCGCACGCTGCACCACCTTCTCAGTGAGCAAATTGACAGTTCCCAGCTGGTCGTCCTCGCCCCACACGTCCCATGCGCATCCTGGTAGATCCTTGAACATAGGGAGTTTGTCATACGTCGGCAGCTCTGGGTTCAAAGCACTAGTAGCTATAGGACTGTCAGTCTCCTTCACGGTGCTGCGAGTACTGAAGTGCGTCAAGAGGGTTCGAAGGCGTTTAGTTGTCATCCGAGGTAGTCCTGACTGTGATGATGCGAGAAAGAAGAAAAAAGGAAAAGAATAAAGCAATTCACTTCTCCATTCATTTTTAATGTCATCGCCCTCGGCCTAGTGGGAACGAATACCCCTCGAGAACATCGCGTGACTGCCTCATAGGAGAAAAAAGCACAACAAACCATATGTGCGAAAGCAGATGATGACACAGAGTAAAATCGATATCACGTATTGGATTCTTTCTCTTCATCATGTCCGCGGAGGCGGACGGAACTACAGAATAATAACGATAAAAAACTCTCAAGGTGAGGCTGAAAATTTCCACCTGAGAAGCAAATAACTCTGAATCCGTGTGTAGAAAACCATTGCGATGCCCCACTCAACCACGCACGAATGGATGCGTGAGAGCCTCCTTTGGTTGAATACGACGCGTGGGGTCGAGAGCAAGACACTTGTCTAGCAGGTCAATGAAAGACACTATCAGTTTGTTCTCGTCATCCTTCAACTTTGCAGACGCCGGAGGCATCAGCCGTGCCCTCAAATCGCGAGTCGGTTTCGAGATATGAACCTTCCTCACACCAACCTACGATGCCAAGCATCAACATTATAATGACAATGACGAAATGAAGGTTAAGAAAACTCACCGTGCCCGTAACCCTATCCGTCTCAACACTCTCAAACACACCCATGTTATCGAAATACACGTCCCCAAACTTGGCGCGCTTAATCATCTTGCTATTAAACCGTCCTTTAAGCTCCATCATTAGAAGAAGCATCTGGTTATTTGAGCGTCCAGGGAAAAGAATCTTGCCCGTGTACAATTCGTACAACGTGCATCCAATGGACCAGATATCTAGAGCCGGATCGTACGGGACGCCGAGGACTGCGAATGGAACGTTAATTCGGGCGGTCGAGGATATGAGAGGAAGACACACTAATTTCAGGAGCGCGGTAAAATCGACTAACAAGATAGGGCGTGATGTCGTTCTCAGCTGCATCGGAAGCAGAACCAAGATCACAAAGCTTCAGAAGGGTTTTCTGTTCATTGACAAGAATATTATCGGGCTTGATGTCAGCGTGCATGATGTTGCATTTGCGGAGGAGACTAAGAGAAAGGAAGAGCTGATGTGCATATGCGCGGACAGCGCGAATGTTGAGCCCGACGTCCTTTCCGAAACGCTTTACTACGTCACGGAGGTTCATACTGCATCTTAATTAGCCCATTATCATCGAAAATGGAAGACAACAATCACCTCATCGCTTCGAAGACAAGGCACAAATGTCCCCGATGCTCAAACGTTCGGTCAAGCCTCACGATATGTTTCTTATCATCTGGATCTGCCTCTTTTAATTTATGAAGAATCCCTGCCTCTTTTAGTCCAGCCTTATACCTACACCGAAATTAGTATCAAACGAAAGGAAAACGAATACTCTACTCACATGGATTCCTGGCATCTGACAATTTTAATCGCGACTTCTTTTCCGATGTCTCTAGGATCGCCCGCGATGACGCGTGCGCGCACGACGTTCGCGAACATGCCCTTACCAACGGAGGAGAAAACCTGATATCGGCCATCGAGCTGTTCACCGAGGATGACTGTATAGTAACCTTCGGGATCTGCAGCAGAATCTAAGTTGGTCGTTACAAGTGCAGGAGCAACAGGTTTTATCTACAAGAAGGGTGAGAAGGCAAATCAGAAGGCAGTTGACGCGGTGATGCTCACCACGGTCTTTTTGACCTTAACTTTCTTCGTGGTCGTGGCGACAGCAAACATATCGTCGACATCCTCTTCGTCAACGTCCTCAACGTCATCCTCTTCGTCAACGTCCATAGCTTCTACTGCAGGAACTGGTTCACGAATACGTCGTTGCTCGTCCTCCCGCCGATCTAAGCTGGGATCATAGTCCGCTGCAGAAATCTGCTCAGCACCAGTAGTTTCCGCAGTAGGAACACCTTCCTCTTCGCCATCCTTCGCCAGTGCGAAGTCCTCTGGCGTAGGGGATGCAGACATTGAGTCTCGTTTACCAGCATTACCTATACAGAAACAAAAACAAATGGTCAGTAAAGTAAGATGGAAAATACGGACAACACAAACTTGACGTCTTTGGAGCTGAAGGGGCAGGGGTGCCAGATATACTAGGGGCACACGTAACAGGATCAGAAACATTAGAAGAAAGTGGAGGCGGTTGGACCGCACTGCTAGGGCTTGGAGTGGTGTCTATGCTTGCCACACCATTATACTTTGCTCGGATTGCTTCGCGCTTCGCACGCCGAGCTGCCAAGAGGTCTTCGACAGGCGGCGGAGACAGAGGGAGTTCGAGCTCCATCTCTAAAAGCGGTGATGGAGGACGCGGTGGAGGTGCTGCTGCTGCAGGCAGAGGTACTGATGGCGGTTCTGGGCGAAGAGTACGACGCGGCGAGTGACTACATAGGAAGTTAGTGCTCTTTACAATGAGCAGTAAACACGGGTCTTACTCTCTGCGACGTGGTGGACTGCTGTAGATGAAATGAGCGTACTATTCTTATGAAGCGACGAAAAACGAACTGACTCTCTATGCCGAGGCGAGTGACTAGAACGCATAGCCAACATCAGTGTCACTGACAAACAATTTCCACGATGAAAAGACACTTACTCTTTATAACGACTTGAGTAACTAGACATAAAGTTAGTCGTCTTGAAAGGGTTTAGGGATAGGACTTACTCATCGTGTCGAGGAGAAATCCTGACTCAATTATCAGCAAAAAAGTCAAGCAATACCATTAAAAATGATACTCACTCTCCTTCCTCCTTCGAAGCAGACCTACGTCGTTCTTCACGGTGACCTCGATCCCGTTCCCGTTCGTCCCGTCTTCCTCGATAATCATTCGCCCGTTTATAGTCGTCTCTCTTCCTGTCCTCGTCCCTTCTTCGATCATCACGCTTTCTCCCATCGTTGTAGCTTTTATCAGCCCCACCTTTGCTTGTGCTCGACCTCCTGTCTGATGATTTTAGATGAACATCGCGCCAGTCCCTCGCATCTTCCCTAGGCTTCTTGTGTGACTCGTAATCAGCTCCATCCCAAGACCGCTTATGTCCTGAGGGTGCGTTAGTCATCTTTAAAGTATATATTGGCTTTACGGGGCACCGCACGATAAAAGAAAAGAGAGTGTAAGGTGGCGGTTCGGGACTGACTCGTGTTTACAGTTGTTTGCTCGCACTGCCTGAAAGTTCAACCGACAGTGGCGCGCTCCTTTGCCTACAAGTCTACGCCTGCAGAGTTACATATGTATAGGGAACCAGCTGAGGACCGCACTGCACAGCGGCTTTCTTTCTCGATGAAAGTGTGACCCATTGACCAGGCACACCTGTCCACATGTGGTAGCACCGGAGTTTTGACTACAAACCGCACACGACGTCGGGCGCGTCATGCGCCCAGTGAAACCCACTAATCACTGTCACAATAGGTCTTCTGTAGAACCACCTCTGTGTCGTCAAATATGCATTGTACTTCGGGTTGCTCCCCTCACTCACTCGAAAAACTAGGTGAAGACTAGGTAACATGGAGCTGCAAATGGTCACTATTTCTTCTGCGGGACTGACAGTTAATTCGACATAAGGTTGACATTCCTCGAACATTCCCTACCTTATTCGACGGAAACTCTTCGGCGTCATGTACAATCCTTCATTCTAGTGATTAATCCGTGCGTGCTGGTTATTCCGCCAAGACTCCATGACGTTAGGGTGGCCGTAATACGCTTCACTACGCGTTGAAGAGGTACCCCGGATTTTTACCGCATGCGCATATTCACCTTTTGTATAAATGGTGGCTACGAAATGCAGGAATCTCCCCAGTTCGACAACTACCATCAGTCGAAATACTCCTTCACACTCACCATGTTCCCCAAAGCCGCTCTTACTGCTCTTTCTTTCCTTGCCATCACTGTCTCTGCTCAGCAGGTCGGCACTTCGACAGCCGAGACTCACCCAAAGCTTCCTTGGTACAAATGTACCAAGGCCGGCGGATGCGTACAACAGAGCAATGGTGCCGTTACCATGGATGCTAACTGGCGCTGGACCCATTCCGCCGCCTCCGGCAGCTACACCAACTGTTACACCGGCAATGCCTGGGACTCCACCCTCTGCCCTGACGACGCCACCTGCGCCGCCAA
>JAGGAX010025194.1:0-15135 GCA_017657335.1 Termitomyces titanicus | reverse complement strand
GGGCCGAGCCGGCATTGGGGGCTTAGGCTCGGCCCAGTGTTGGTCTGAGCCGGAGCCGCCTCAAGCCGGGCCAAAGCCGCAGCTTTTGGGCCAAGCCGGGCCAGAAAAAACACTAAGTTTGTGAGACGTTGCAAGGGAGGAACATTGTTGTTGCAGGAATGTTGGGTTCCACACATTTTTTGACTCGTCGTCAGAAGAAGAACATGTTCAGGCATGGCAAAAAGGCTGCCTGAGTGGTTTTTCTAGAATTCACCTGAATTCACCTCATCAGAAGCATGGCCAATGTCAGTCAGCAGACTAAGCATTGGTATTTATCCGTGCGTGAGAGTTGAGACTGGCGCTTGTTCTTCAGGCTTCGTCATTTTAACCCCTTCTTAGCCCTCTGTTCAACCACCCATCTCTCATTTTCTGGTGAGTTCTATATGGTTTGAATCGGTGATAAACTGGCTGACACTGGTCAGAAATACTTTAAATATGACAGATCTCACCAATCTCGACTATGTGCTCTGCGATACGGATTTGGCTATTCTCAATGCCGCTGCAGCCTTAAGTACTTCCTCCATCCTGGCCTTGGATTGCGAGGGACGGGATTTGGGGCAGACTGGTGGGAAACTGTCGCTGATTTCGCTCCGAATCTTTCAGCCTGCCCATTCCGCTCAGGTTTTTCTGATCGACACTGTGCGCATGAAAGGCAATAAACTTCGCCCGATATATGATATCCTTGAATCCACATCCTTTCGAAAAGTTGTCTATGACGGTCGTAAGGATTATAGCTGCCTTTTCCATGACCGACGTGTTGAGATCAGTAATGTCATTGATCTCCAACTCGCGGACGTCAAGTCCCGTGAGATACGTGGAGAGACTGATGTCGATCGAATGGGGAGGCTTGGCCAAATTGTGCCCAAATGGGACCTCTCACGCCAGCCTCACCTATATAGCAACATACACAAGTTATCTGGCATGAAGAAATGTGCGGAAGAGCATCTCGGTCGGAAAATAGAAAAGAACACCCAGAAATGTAAGTTGGGGTGAATCATCTATCTCCATGGTTTCTTTTACTCATTAGAAACTATAGTTGACCATAGCCTGTGGCTACAACGACCTCTCTCTGCGGAACAACTGCTCTACGCCGTTGAGGATGTGGTTATAATTGGCGATCTGTATAATGCTTTCGACGCTGCAGGCTATCTGTACCCCCAGATCCTTGACGATAGCTTGCGCTACGTCTCGATCTGGAAGGACAGAAGGCCTGCTGCGGACGACATTTATCGCAACCACGGTTTTCTCATATCCGACATACTTGATCGCTCTATGAGCTCGGAAAGAGGAACTTGTTCTTGTTGCAAGAGAAGGCTTCCTCGGAGATGTTATTCTACATCCAATTGGCGCTGTGCCGCTCCAAGACAATGCCTGGTCTGCCGTGCGGCAGAAGAGTTCCATGAGCGACGACTTCGTCGAGAAACTCTCAAGAAGCAAGACGCAAATAGAAGAAAGAGCGAAGGGAGAAGCAGAGGCGGACATAGAGGACGCGGACTAGGTCGGGGTTTGAATGGTGCTTCGAAGAGAGGTAGGAGAGTTTGAACCCGCGGCACAACGGATACGGCCACAGTGAACAGAATATGAATATGAGTATGTTTTTGTATCACACCTCTTGCTTGGAGTGTATTTGCAGGTTACCTTCATATGTATGGGGCGGAAACTTGCAAAAACACTTCTTGTAACTCTATTTCAAGTACTTTTGTTGCACGACGACGTAGTAATCTATTTGTACCCACGCCAAATCTGTCTGGTTTGACAAACAGGATCTCAAGAAATCTGTATCGAGTCTTGAATGATGTAATAAAGGATAGCCCTCCGAAAATCCCACCCGCATTCACATCGATCACTCATAGCTCCAAGTTCCAGATTGATTTCGACCCGATGTCCTATTTTAATCTCATTCTCCTCTTCTATTCTATTCTGGAAAGTACTTTCTGAATGATCTTCAATTGAAGCGAAGTTTAAGTTGTTGGAGCACTTGATCATTGTGCGGATTTTGCGGCCTATATCAACTTTCACTCTCTTATTATTAGTATTTTTTTCCGAGACCTATTTTGCTTACTCTTTCACATCTCAAGATTGGCTCATAGGTATTCTTCAAACCTTCTTTTGTTGTTTTTTGCACGACGACGATGTAGTAATTAGTATAGATATTGTACCCACGTCAAACCTGTTAAGACTTGAATGAATGCAACGAAGGAGTGATAAATACAGCGTTCGTGCGCTTGCATGCAGTAGTACTCCAAAAAATTCATCCTCCCCTTCTATCCTATCCTGAAAACTACTTTCCGAATGATCTCCGATTGTATTCAAGTTGTCGGCCATAAGAGATAAGCAATAATTGAATACCGCATGAAGAGCTCAGGGAGTAAAAATCAATCGAAAGTACATACATAACACATGGTCAAGGAACATGCAAGGGCCCGAGTTTGAATTTTGATGAACGTTCCAAACGTTAAAACATTAATGGACAGATTTTTTGAAGACTTGACTTGTACATAGCCATCCGGGAACCGGTTATCGGGACCGGTCAAAAGGCTGTAACATTTTCCCACACATTGTCACCCCCGGAAGCTCGGATGTACAGAGGATTGTTGAGCACTCCCGACCTGGTATACAGGTAAACTTATCAGTCCTATCTGACCGATCATTGAACCCCATTTTGCTGATTTGGCAAATCTCAACATGTTTGCGGCATGAATTGCATTGCTGGTCAGTTTTACTTCTGTTGGTGAGTCTCTTGGACGCTCGTGAGCTAGTCAAGAGCTAGTGTCACGAAAGTGACAATTGATGACATTCGATCATAGTGGTCTGGCGAAATAAAAAACGTCAATCTACTTAAAAATAAATATCAAGCGAGATGCACGCAAAAATTGCAGGTCTCTGCGAGTCAAAGTTCTATTGTACTCATAGTGATGAGATAAGTTGACATCATATCGTAGCTTCCCATTGGTTGATACTCACGAGTTGTGATGGAAACGAAGCAGACAGAGTCCGACTCGGAGCCAAAGGAAGAAGAGTGTACAAGTAAAGTTCGGCTGTCAGTTTGTCATCAATACGAGCCAGTACATAAAAGGCGAGGTACGCCGTCAACACTGAGCACTCATACAACGACTTCGGCCCATAAACATTGCATAAACCATTGTACGCGACCAGTATGACCTCGAAAAGGTTGGAGGACGACGAAACCGTGGCGCACGTCATAGACGCAGAATTCCCGACAGATGTGTCCTACTTACACAAGGGCTATAGCCGTGCGTATGGTCTCAAATGCGATCTTAGTGTGTTCCATCGTCCGTGTGAACGAACATTGTACTGATACATCTCAAACAAGTTAACAAATGCATGCAGGAAGAGTAAGGCTTTATCCATCCTCACCAACCAGCGCTAATTTTATGAGCCTACTTGTCCTTGTAGGATCGGATTTGGTAGGTATCAATACCAGCTCTTCATCTTGGCAGGGTTCGGGTGGATGGCAGACAGTGAGTCCAATTACACAGTTGATCTATTCTCTCGCTGATACATTAGTTAGATATCTGGATTCAGGGTATCGCAATCGTCCTAAGTCAAGTCCAGCAGGAACTCCATCCCTCACGCGTAGAATTTGCGACGCTCGCCCTCAATACTGGATTAATCTTTGGTGCGATGGTGTGGGGTGTCCTGGCGGATTTGATAGGAAGAAGGTTGTCTTTTACTGTTAGTAGTGTGGTATGATGTGGTTCTCACCATGGCTCATTGTACTTCTTCTCAGATCACACTTTTCCTGGCTGGACTGTTCGGGCTTGCTGCCGGTGGCGCCCCTAATTTCGTCACTTTTGCGTCCCTGAACGCATGCCTTGGCTTTGGGCTTGGCGGCAAGTACGTCACTTCTACATATTCATTTCTACTACGTATGATCTTTTTTTTTTTTATCTTACAACGATCTTGTTTAGCTTGCCTGTAGATGGTAAGATGATATTTTTTTCGTGTAGCGTTTGATGTGGACCCACGACCGACGCCAAAGTCGTCTCCGTGAAGCCCGCTATTGTCATCACAGGGAGTAGATAACCCTGGTATCAAGGTCATATTTCTCAATGGCCTGGCAATCATAACTTCTCAATGACCCGGCGGTCTGATCAACTCACGGGGTTCATAGGTGCTCTTTATCTCGAACATGTCCCTGAAAGGTACCAGGTCAGTCTAGCTTGAATCTCATATATTTTTGTACATTGACATAAACCTGACAGTGGACATTGACTCTCCTTTCTGTATGGTGGGGTACCGGCCAATTTGTCGCATCGTTAATCGCGTGGGGCTTTATTGGCAACTTCTCCTGTGAACCGACGGCTTCAATATGCTTGAAAGGTGACAATATGGGCTGGAGATACACCTGGTAACGTTTTTCTCTTCACTCGAATCAAGAGAGATCATTGATTGTGATACAAAATTTACTTACACAGCTATACCTTGTGAGTATTCTCGTCGCTTTGATGCAAGCAGATCACTAATACTCTCTTCTCAGTGGTTCCATGACTTTACTCATGTTTATCATGCGCTTCGTTTTCTTCAACCTCCAGGAATCACCGAAGTACCTTGTGGCTAAAGGTCGCGATCGAGAAGCTATTGCCGTAGGTCCTATCCTCAGCAAGGTCTTCATTTTTGTTCAAGTATCGATCTTTAAAGGTTCTTCAACGCATCGCGAAACGGAACGGCAAGATGATCAGTCTTACTTTGGAACAATTCTCAGCTATTGAGAGTACTGCAGAGTATGTCCCTAAGTCACCCTTCGAGGTGGTCAAGAACACATTTTCCACCATTTCTCTGTATGAACATTCCTGTTCCTCAAGACTTATGTTGTCACGGACTAAGATTGACCTTCCTCCCAGATCGCATGTCAGGCCTTTGTTCTCCGGCCGCAAGCTCGCAATCAACAGCACACTGATCATTCTTTGCTAGGGTACAATGCGCATTCTACCTCTAAACGTCAATCAGCTGATCGATCGAGCTGACAGGGCTGATCGGACTTGCGTATCCCCTCTTCAACAGCTTCCTCCCCTTGTACCTTGCGCAGCGCGTCGTCAATTCCCCAAATTCAAGCAGCATCGCCACAACCTACCGCAACTACACCATCATCGCCCTCATGGGAATCCCTGGGTCTATTCTCGTCTGCTTCATTGTCGACTGGACCCGTGACCCGAAGAGTAGGTGGTCCCTCGGCGGCCGGAAGTTGGGCATGGCAGTGACGACTGGACTGACGGGACTCTTCCTTTATCTTTTCACCACGAGTAAGACAGACAAGGCTGTTCTCGGATGGTCTTGCGCGACAGGTGTCACACAGTGAGTCTATGGTCGGATTGTATTATGATTTCATCCAGACACGCTTTTTCTAGACTTGCCGTCAGTCCAAAAAGCTTCATGATTTTCGACAGCTTTGACTCATCTTTGAGTAGATGTACGGTGTCCTTTATGCGTACACCCCGGAAGTTCGTACTCAGTTTGCACTATGCCTTTGTGTGGATTAACGCAACGACATTTAGGTATTCCCCGCTCCCCACCGCGGCACTGGCGATGCCCTAGCGGGTAGCTTCAACAGACTCACGGGTCTTCTTGCCCCCATCATCAAGATCGCCACGACGACCGCCACTGGTTCTTCTGCCCCTGGATCTTCACCCAATGGGTACGTCCATCCTTTGTCGCGTAATTATTAGTCTCACCCTTCCTGTCACCCCTCAGCTCAATCTTTGTCTCTGCGACATTGTTCATGGTTGCCGCAATCCTAATGATATTCCTGCCCATTGAGGTGAGTGTAACACATATATAACGTTTTATTGTACTGAGGTTATTCACTACGATTCAGACAGCGGGTAGGGCCGCGATGTAGAGATGTAAGATATATGTGAATTCGGAATTTCCCTGGATGGATGGTTTTAGTATGAATCGTTGTATATATCCATGTATTTAAATTTCTATCCGAAGGACATGAACATTGAAATTTCTCTCAACCCAGGGTTGGTGTGTCGTATGTACGGACTTCGGACTCAAAGGGACGAGAACCAAGATTAAAACTATGGTTCTTTAGTATTGAGTGGTACCAGAAAGCATTACCTTTATACCTGGTCATGACGCATCTAGCGCGCACGAGGAGAACGTTTGAGCAACTTTTGGGAATGCCCGGCCAATGCCCGGCACGACAAGGTGTTGGACAACAGACCACAACGTACCGAAAAAGGACAACGCGCCGGATGACATCAGACACTTTCTTGGACTTGTCTCTTATTTCTTTTTTACTTGTTCACTTCGCTGATAAATCCAGTCTAATGGCTGCCTCTTCTTCAACGCCACAGACACAAAAGCGTCTGCGTTCCACTAAAACAAATAAGCATACGCCTTCTAGGTCCAGGTCGAAGCCCAAGTCAAAACCATCTGTGACCAGGCCGAACACACATGCGTCAAGTTCTGACGAGGAAGACGGTGGAGATGACGTTTCAGTGCATAAGGGAGACGATGAACAGTCTACAGATGACGAAAAAGAAAATACCTATGACAGCGACGCGATAGATGAAGACGATTTTGTTGTCGGTAATAAACGCAAGCGGAGCGCGTCTGGCTCCTCGAACAGCCTTAAGAAGTCTAAAACGAACAGCCCCCAGAAGGAAAAAGTAAAGCACAAGAAGACGCGTGGTAAGGATGAAGATGAGGACGCGGACGCGGTCGAACTGGAGGACGGGCAGGAGGTCGTAGGTGTGGTTGTACAGGCACCCAAGACTGGACAAGGCGCGTCTACGTTGCTTTGAAATAATTTTAATATACGTCATGACACTAATCTTTCCAGTTCCTCCTGGTCAGATATCCCAGAACACGTTTGATTTCCTAACGTGCCTCAAGGATCCAGAATGTAATGATCGTCAATGGTACGTCCGTTTTCACTTCTGTCTATAGCATATGCATCGATATCGATTTCTCGCCAGGTTCAAACTACACGGTTGGTCCTTCGTGTCTTCCTCTGCTTTGGTTCATTACGTCTTTCTCTCTCAGAACCTGTATACCGCCGAGCCGAAAACGAATGGAAGGCTTTCGTGGAGGCAGTAACGGATAAAATCACGGAAGTCGACCCTCAAGTGCCCCCTCTACCACCAAAGGACGTGATCCATCGAATTTACCGCGATGTACGCTGTCTTTGAGATCCATGATCTGACGTGATATTGATTTTTTACTTGTGGGTCCGAAGATCCGATTCAGTAACGACAAGACACCATACAAGACCCACTTTTCGGCTGGTTTTTCGCGAAGTGGGAGGAAGGGTATCTGGGCTGGATGTGAGTATTTGACTTCGGTGCCTTCTTTTCTCCCCTTTATGCGTCAGTCGCTTGAAATTCAACCCTCCTCCTTCTCGACCTTCCCATGCCTTTTCCACACATCCTATGTCCCACTTTATATCGTACTTTTTTCTTGTTCAGCTTTTAACAATTGAGTTGCGAGATAAACTGAGTTTGCTCTTCAGACCACGTGTTTGTGTTGCTTTTTCCAACATCCTTTGTCTGAGGACTAACATTCTCCGTTCTCTTCACAGTGCAGGTAAGCGCAGATAACTATGTCGATGTCGATTAGGTCTTGACGTACATAGTGCAACCCGGAGGAGAAAGCGTAGTTGTGGCTGGTTCATGGTGTCCAGCGCGCAACGAACTCATGAATATCCGGTACTCATCCTCGTTACTTTGCTGATAGCGTCGGTACTGAGACCACAGCAGAGCCAACCTTCAGCGCCCATCCGGAGCTATTCGACTTCGCGAGGTGATTTCCGCTCCAGAATTCGTCGCGTATTTCGGTGAGCCCCGGCCCTCGAAGGACGGTTCGCGTCAGAGTATCTTTGGAAGAGAAGACGAACTCAAGGTTGCACCAAAGGGGGTCGACAAGAAGCATAGGTCGGTGTCATTGATTCTTCTCATTGAGGATGATATCTTGGGCTGACACGTTGCGCCCAGGGATCTTGATCTCCTGAAGTGCCGCTCATTCGCTGTGGTGCATCGGTTTGTCAACTTTTTTTTCTGTATCAAAGCTGCCCAATAGTTCGTCAATCAGATTTCTGGACAGTGAAGTATTGGCCGAAGATTTCGCAGAAAAAGTGGGACAGGTTGTGCAAATCATGCGTCCGTTCGTACACTGGTTAGTTGTATCCATGCTTTTCATATACTTCTTCCATTTGACGTTTTCTATCGATCTAGTTTGAATGATATGATGACCGTCGCTGGAGGTGAGACGGAAGAGGAAGACGGCAATTCGGATGACGATAGTTGATGACAATATATCCCGTGCGACAAAAATATGACTTTCTAGTCCTCTTTGCCTTTATCTCATCAATCTATGTTCTATGTTTATTGTTTGTTCATCGACAAAATGATGTTCAGGTGTGTGTGTGCTAAAACAAGTGGAAACTCGACACATGTACATGTTCTCCGGAATGACATTAGCTTTGTTTAGCTAAATCGTCACCGTGACGTCGCCCCCAAGGTATTACAAGACCGGAAAAGGGTTGAGGGGCGCGTACGCCTCCGCGGTACCGATTACTTGTGTCACGTGTGTTCGGCTACGCCGCCATATCGCTGATTGCAACCATATAGAACTTATGAGAGAACGAGAGATGAGTGGTTGAACAGGGAGCTCAGAAGGGGTCAAAATGAAGAAGCCTGGAGAATAAGTGCCAGGTCTCGACTCTCAAGCACGGATAAATCCTTCCTAACACGACTCACAAACTTTGAACCCCTCCCACGTTAATTGTTAGGCCATTACCAGCCTTGCCCGGTTCGCCCGGACAGCTCCAGTTCCCTCGGACCTGTTCAGCATGCAATGCAAGAGGAAGAGTTCTGTTGTGGAGTTGAGCATGCCAGATAAAAAAAGAAACAAAGGATCGGCGATCTCCGAGGGACTACATATCAATTCGTCGTCATCCAGACTCTGCTAAGTTTTCAGAACCATACCTTATGCACGGCTATTGAGCTTAAGTTAACTCGTGATACTATTTTCCAGGACAATCCTTTGTGTATCATTCGGAAAGTGTTCTCGGAATGATCAAGTTTAACACTGTTTAAGCTCATTGAGCGCTTATACATATCTGCAGCCCCTAGCTTTGGGGCAGCTTCGCACTCCACAATGAGGCGCGAGCATGTTCGGAAGTGCCCGATACTTCTCACCTTCGTTCCAGATATATAAATACTAGTGCGCAACTGCCCATGAGTCCCAAACTCCCATCCTTGACTCAACACCTTTAGTGAGGGATATTGTTACTTTGTTGTGTATTCTTCTAAAGATTGTATAGTGCTGTTATACTATGGCAGAATCGATTCTCTGTGACAACCATACGTCTGTGCAAACAGCCCTGTCGGTATTGAGGGCATCCACTATACTTGCCTTTGATTGTGAGGGGCATGATCTTGGCCGATTGGGTGGAAAACTATCATTGATTGCTCTACGCCCGATCATATCAGGGATATCTACTCAGACCTATCTTTTCGACGTGGTGAAACTTAGTAGACAGGAGTTAATCCCTGTCCTTGGCATCCTGGAAGATGACCGCATCCAAAAAGTCGTCTTCGATGGTCGCATGGATTCCAGTTGTTTGCTTCATGATTACAATGTCCGCCTTCAAAATGTCGTGGATTTACAGCTGGCAGATATTAAATCTCGTGCCGTACGTGGAGAGACATTTGAAGGCCAAATGAAACGATTCAGGCAATCCCAAGTTGGTCAAGCTCAGAGTCAGCGCCAACATTATGAGAAGTTGCACAAACTGTCAGGGCTTGTTCAATGTGCGAAGGAGCACGGGGTAGTGTCTAATGAGGAAGCAGAACCTCGTGAATGTTGTCCTTTTTCTTTAATGATCTTGTCTGATTACCTATTGGCAGGGGTCAATCATTCTTTGTGGATGACACGCCCTACAGATCAAACCAACCTCCAGTACGTCGCTCACGATGTCGAACTCATCCACAGGATATACGACAAGTTCATTTTGTCTGGATACATCTATTCTGGAATCAATGAGGATAGCTTCCGCTATGTCATGATTTGGGAAGATGGATGCCCCAAGACATCAGACAGTGCTCGCAATCACTCGATCTTGCCCTTGAACATCCTCGATTTCACTAGGCCTTATATGATACGCAACTGCATGGGTTGTAAACGAAGCTTACCTTCTACATGCTTCTCCAAGAAACAATGGAAGAGTTCAAGTCGTAGATGTATTGTTTGCACTGTGGTTTTGACTGTGACTTTGCCGTCCATGAAGCATTTTGAGGATGAAGATGACGACAATTTTAATTTCCATGACTACGATCATTATGACTATGATTGCTATGACTACAATTCCTCCGACTATGATCACTATGACTACGATTCCTTTGACTAGATTAGTTAGGCTACAAGAATATACTTATCAAGTTCTGGCAAGGAAGATGGTGGAGATAACGTTTCAGTGCATGAGAGAGATGATGAACAGTCTGCAGATGACCAAAAAGAAGATACCTATGACAGCAATGCAATAGAAGAAGAAGATTTTGTTGTCTGTCTGGCTCCTCAAACAGCCCTAAGAAGTCTAACATGAACAGCCCTAAGAAGAGAAAAGTAGAGCACAAGAAGATGTGTGCTAAATATGAGGATGTGGATGTGGACGTGGATGTGGTTAAACTGGAGGACAGGCAGAAGCAAGGCAGAAGGTCATAGGTGTGGATGTACAGGCACCCAAGACTGGACAAGGCATGCCTATGCTTCTTTAAAATAATTTTAATATACATCATGTCACTAATCTTTTCAGTTCCTCCTGGTCAGATATCTCAGAACACGTTTAATTTTCTACCATGCCTCAAGGATCCAGAATGTAATGATCGTCAATGGTACGTACACCTATTTTCACTTCTGTTTATAGCATCAATATCCATTCTAAGTCAGGTTCAAACTACATGGTTGGTCCTTTGTGTTTTTTTAGAAGATCATTCATACTATCTAGTATGACTTGGTGCCACACTCTGATGATATCTTTTGACATGATTCCTATTACCACACGGCAAACATAGCATCTATGATACGAAGTATTGTTCTATCTGTAGATTGGAAAGCAAGACTTGGATGAAATTTAACTGCGACCCATGCATTGACCTGTCTCTCTGGAGTTAGAATTGTGATCAATGATGTTCAAAGGTAGGAAAGGGTTATTGATATTTTGTGGTTTGGATTGTATGTCTTCCTAGATCATGATGTAGCATAAACTATCATCCTTTATATTAGGATGAATGTATCCTGCCGAAGTGAACTTGCCAAAAATCTTGTCGATGAGCTGGACATCGTTGACAGCATATCTGAGATTGACTTCCTTTACAGGATGTTCCAGCCATGAGCTATGATCAGCTATAAAGAAGAAACCAAGCTTAGATCATGACTAAGGAGAAATGCAGATCATCCTTACAGTGCTTAGTAAATCCCCTGGGCTTCTGTAGCAGCCCATGCTCCACCACATATTGTTTCAATCCAAACAATTCGTATATCTTCTTGTATCAATTGGGGTTTTGCCAAACATCAAATGTCGTAATCCATCTTAGAAATTGAGTCATTTGACATTCCAAACTTTTATGAGCTCTAGACTTGATATCCACCAGTTGCAAGTCTACTCCTTTCTCTTGCAATCAAATGCAAGTATAGCTCGTTCAACTCCAACAAAGCTGTCTATACACAATGCAAATTCTGTCATGATATAACAATGCTATACAATATTTAGACAGACATATAACATAGAGCCAACACTTCTCACCCAAGTTATTGTGTCAAGATGGGAGTTTGGGACCCATCAGGCAGTCATTCCACTGGTATATGTGAAAGGAAGGTAAAAAGAATTGGGCCTTTCCAAGCATGAATATGCAGTGTGAAAAGCCACTAATTGGACATGAATTAGATGCTCAATGAGTCTGGATGAGTGAAACCCCTTTCCCTGATGATAATGATTATCCTTGGAGTTGAGTTTTGTTTTATCAGCTTAAAGTGATGCAGAACTTACAGGAAGCATTTAACCAAGGCCCAAGTACTTAGGTGTCACATAACAGAAGCTTAGATCAACTGACAGTCCCTTGAAGATGGCCAATGCTACGTATTCTCTGCAGTCAAGGAATCAGGATGTGTATCACCTTCAACAAACATTGTTATGGTATCTACCCACATACTATCAACTGGATCTTGTACTTGTATCTTGTTTTCCATGAAATTTGCCTTCCTAGAAACTGTTTTCTCTATCAGTAACATTTTTGAACAAAATGGGACTCCACACAGCATGACCACCTTTGATAAGAAATGGTCAATCAAGCTATCAGGGAGCAAGTCTTTAGGCTGCCAAAAGCAATTACATAACTTTCCAGTCTGGAGGGTTCTCAGCTGAACAGAAACAACATGACACACTGCACATGCATGAGGTGTAGATAAATATCACTCATCAGTAGTAAGTATTATCAATTATGAGAACAGCATACAGTATACCTGAAGAAAGGAAAACCAAAGACAGCTGATGGATTACACTGATGTATCACAATCAGAGTAAGTAGGTGTCTGTTAGAATATCATTTCATGTTCATTCAAACAATTTATTCTTATGACCACCCTATGCTGACACTTTTCATACTATAGGATATAAATATGTACTCAACTTCATTATATTTGGCACTCCATAAATTCACAGACATTCAGTATAAATATGCATTGAATGCTATGTGTTTACCTCCCAATATCATTGTTCTGCTGGTTGGTAATGGTCCTTTTAACATATATTCACAACCCTGGTGTCTCCATCTTTTGTCGCTGTACTTATTCATTGTTATTTCTATCTTGCCTCCAGGGGGCTGAATCCCTGCACATTGTGTTGTTGTCATTGCCATTGTTGTTCTTGTTGTATCATTGTTCTTGTGCCATTTTCATTATACTTTTGCATTGCTTGCATCCAAATCAAAAGTTTGATCACCATGATCTCATCCTGATTGGATTTTATCTTGCTGTGTTTGTATTGTTGTACCAATGCCTTTAGATCTCAGCTTTGAGAAACTAAATGATGGAAATTTTGCAGAGTGGAAAGTTTATATGGAGGCCTTGATCATTAAGAAAGACCTTTTAGATTATGTTGGTGGAACCAAGAGGAATGAAGGGAGTGCTAAGGTGCATACTTTCTGGAACCAAGAGGCATTCTGAGAGGAATGAAGGAAGTGCTAAGATGCATACTTTCTGGAACCAAGAGGCATTCCAAGAGGAATGAAGGGAGTGCTAAGATGCATACTTTCTATAGGAAACAAGCCAAGGCTTGTGCCAAAATCATTTTTTGTGTTTCATCTTATCAACTTTCTCATTGCCACAATACTGATTCCAATACTATATGGAATAATCTTATCACTATTCATGCTTCCTGTAGACGTTTCACCATCATCATGCTTTGCCGTTGTTTCCACCATATTTGTCTTGGTGGCACTGAGACTATGTCTGCTTATATTGCTCATGTTTGTTCTATTGCTTTTCTACTTGAAGAAGCAAACTTTACTGTCTCTGATGATGATCTCATTCTTGCCATGACATCTGGACTTCTAAGTTTGTATGACCCTTTTCTTGTTGCTCTTGATGCCATGCTAGATAGCAAAATATACTATTGACCTTGTTATCTCATGCCTTATAAATGAATATCAGCATCAACGCTCATTATTTTTTATCTCAAAATCACCTGCTCCTATCAAGGACAATGAAGCCTTATTTGTCATGCCTATCAAACCTAATCTCACTCAAAGCACTTGCTTCCGTTGTGGTAAGAAGAGCCATTAACAAGCAAATTGCTCTATTTCTGCACCTACGACCACCGTCTTGACTTCAAAATCCATGGAGGAAGCTGCCACTGCTTTTATTGAAGATTCTGCAGTGATGTGGAATAGTGATGTATTTTAAGAGTTTGGGGGTGCTGCCCAAGTGCCACTGTCACATCATTACAATCATTCATTGTTTGTGGAGGTGTGTTAGAATATTATTTCACGTTCATTCAAACAATTTATTCTCATAACCACTCTATGCTGACACTTTTCATACTATAGAATATAAATATGTACTTGTCTCCATTATATCTGATGCTCCACAAATTCACAGACATTCAGGATAAATATGCATTGATATCTACTGTGTATGCTACATGTTTACCTCTCAATATCATTATCCTGCTGGTTGGCAATGGTCCTTTCAACAGTGTCCCTCAGGCTCTGAGTTGGACTTCAACTTGGTGTCCTTGCCATATTGTGAAGGAGGTGATTGAGTCTGTATCAAGGATAGCTAAACCACCTGGGCTGTATAAGGTTGACTGTAGGTGTGGCACTAGTCAGTTCCAAGGTGTGACTGTGACAGAGGTGATAGTGATACTTGTGTGACAAGAAAACTTCATTTTGAACTTCTAGGATGACCTCTGGAGGCTGTGATGCAATCACACAACTGGCAGAGGGAGATCCAAAGTTTATATTGAGTACTATACAGGTAGGTATATGTATAACTACACACCTGGCAGAAGGAGATCCAAAGAGAACAAGTTTGGGGATCCCCTATGTTGGAGCAACGCTTCAGAGGTAGCAGAAGCATGGGAACTAACTGTACAGTACACAGAAGCCACACAAACACAAGAGACAGCCCCAAAAGGGGCATATCTCTGGAAATGATCAAAACTCCGGAAATAGCCATTGAGAATGCTTGTTGCTGACTAAGCATTGAGCGTTGTCAATGCTCCGAAGTGGGGTCAGATAGCTGGGGTCAAATGGAAAGAGCAGAGTGGGCAAATGGGAAAAATAACAGAGAAAAGGGAAAAACAAAGGGAATAAAGGGAAAAACAAAGGAAGGGAAAAATGGGACATGTATAGGGAGAATGGAGGTCCCCTGACATCACCCCCCCTCTAGAGTGTGGAAGCTTGACGTGCAGGATAGAAAAAGCTCCGGATAGCTTGGTTGGCTGGCAAGGCAGGGTAGATACCTCAGATTGCTTGTGGGGCGTTCAGATGCTTCTGTAAGGGCAACCTCTGGAGGCTGTGGCTAAATCACACAACTGGCAGAGGGAGATCCAAAGTCTATTGAGTACTG
>JAGGAX010025193.1:0-11212 GCA_017657335.1 Termitomyces titanicus | reverse complement strand
AGGTTAGGTTCGGCCGTAACCTGTCTCCGGAATCCGGAGTTACCAGTGGGTCATCTGGAAAAAAGGCATGGGAACAAGTCATCCATTTTATTGTTTGATATAAGTGTGCACCTTCCTTCCATATACAGCTCACTTCCTTCGGCCAACAGTGAGGAAATGGTTACTCTTGAAATACCTGACACATGATGCACAGAACCACTTTTCCGAAGAAGGGATCTGTCCAGGTAATTGGATGAGGCTAATCTCGAACATGCAGGAACGAGGTTAGTCTCGAATGTAAGGATGACAGCAGGAAGGTTGCTGGGGTTGATAGGCATCATAACCGCTCATAAGCGGGGCCCAGAATACAGTTACGGCAATCGTACAATATTTTTGACCATATAGCATAGCGAGGTTACGTTCGATCAAGGGGAACCGTATAAAACACGATTGTGAGCTACAGTAATATACACAGGATGGCATCGGATGACCGTACCATATCATATCTGGCTGTTTGTAAGCGTTGTTTTAGTGTTGTGACATTGCTTCACAAGTAAAGCTTTCCCTACAAATATGCCTGAGGAATGAACCGTACATGCTGTTTTCGATGCATCTCCCTTTCGAGATATTTGTAGACGATCTACATTCACAAAAAATTCAACTCAAATGTAATGATGTCGAAGTCACTCGATGCTCGTCCTCCTCTGTACCCCACCCCTTGAATGACTGTGACCCATCACCTAAGAGTATGTTATTGCGTCGACCAGCGAATGAACTTCTGGAAAAAGCCTAACAGAGGGCAATGACCGAACGGCCGGATAGGGATAGAGTGGCTGTAATCCGAGCGGCATGTCATATATGAGTTGTCAGAATGACAAGTCATGATACCGCAGGGGATCGAGGTGGGCCGCCAGGAGCTGGCCCATATCAGCAAAATGAAAGGCTGAATATGGGCTAATGCTCAGCCAAATATGACCCAAGTATTGAACCTGCTGTTATGCTTGCTCATTAGTGAGGCGAACCGTAATGCTTTCCAATGGTGGAGAATGATTGACGGCCAAAATATAAAATCATGTTGTTGTCAAGCAAAGATGGGTCGTGGAAGATATAAGAACAAAACAAAGGTCAGTGAGACCAAACTGCTCTAGCGGATGGGGGAAACCTTTTTCAGTACGTCAAGGCAGTGCTCGAGTATCAAAACGAATCCTTTGGATGGCCAATCTCTACATATAGACGCTCCACGAAAGGGAGGAAGATTCCGGATGCAGCCATGCCAAAAACTGCACGAGGAAAGACGATGCCCTAAATGTAGACGTAGACACAACAGTCAAGGACATCGAATAGAGCTATGAGGGATCGTGTCAGCTGGTCGATATATTGCTCCTGCCCCTCGGTATCATCAGCATAGCGGAAGACACAGCCACAGCAAACCATAGCGAAAGACACGGCGAAACTCTTGAAGATTCACTTGAATGAATGATGAAGTCCAAAATTTGTTCGAGAGAATCTATTTTATTTCGGCCAGATGATCTATGTCAATGCCTATGGGGACATGGAGTCCCATCTTCTGTAGGTGTTGCAAGAGTCAAGACTACACTTGTTAGTATGCCTCTCTGTGATTATCTAACAGGAAACGTCCATGAGTTGAGGAGATTGCTGTATGATGACGTAGAAGTTGTGTAATGCTACATGTCGCAGCCTCAATCAGCGAAGGTTGTCCATGGCAGAATAGACGGCGGAAACGGAAGACGGAGTATCAATATCAATATCAATCAATAGTCTTTTGCGAGAGCACTATCCTCGAAAAGTCATAGTGGGCCGTGGACTCTCAACGGTAGCAGCGCCCACAGAGGTAGATTGTGAAAGCGCGACTGAGATATATCAAATAAACACGGGAATTAGAAATTGAGAACTTGCCGAGTGACCAGCGTGCATGAGTCCTTAGCATTCTCTGGCCACGAAAGGTCTGAAACGGAAAAGCGGTCACCTAAGGGTATATGCGTATAGAGTCTGACTACATTTATGGCATATAAGTACGATCCCTGGAGTGTATGCGTTCATACGTAGAGCGTACCTGGCTGCATCGGTGACCATTTATGCAGTTTCCAGCGTACTTGCGATGTCAACTCGTAGTTGAACAGGAACAAATAGTCGTGCAAACCAACAGTTCAGCAGAACGCTAGGTCCCAATCTGACCCTTCGGTCTGATGTGACTTTGTAGAGGGAATATTAAGTTCAACCCGCTAAAAGAAATAAATTAAATGAGTAGAGGTATGTATTCTTACAAACATTACTATAAAATGGATAAGATACAGATTGTCTAAGTTTGATCTCAACGTCCTTACATTATTCCTATAACCTCACCACCTTCCGCCATGACCAACAAACCTCCCAATGAACGCACCGAGTAGCAAAGCCCCACCCACAGCAACGACGAACGACGATTGAGCGTTGGCGCAGACGCTCAGGGGGCAACACGACTCCTTTTTAGTGATGTAGTGGCGTGCGAAGAGGTCGTTCTGGATCCATAAAAGCTGTTGGGGACATCGGGGTGAGTTTCTAGGAAGGAAGAGGGTGAGGAGGAAACGAACCTTGTTCACGGCTCGTAGTACGGCGGTTTTGGTATCGAGATCAAGGTCGGGATGGGTGGCGACGGCGTTAACGAGGATGTCTTCAACGTATCCCAGTAATATCGAGCAGTGGATGTACTCAACACGAAGACCAGGCTTTTTCTCCCTAATACCGACCTCAGCATAAACTCAACGCAGAGGACAAAGAGACGCACCGATGCTTGAACCCCGCCTCACCCGTATGCATCAACCCGACCTTATCCAAATACTCCCATGTACTCTCCTCCTCATAATCCATCGTCACAAGCTTCTTACAATACTGCGCCAAAAAGTCCTTCCTAAACTTAATCTGCGGATGATCGTGGCTCAAATCCTCAAGCTTTTCCGGTGTGACGCCCGTGTATCCCGTCTGCCGAGGCAGGAATGCCTTGGAGGTGATGTCGAAGGAGAAGAGTTTCTCATATACTGCGTCGACGATGACGGGTACGAGCGGTGCGACGACGGGTGCGGCGGCATGGAGAATGTCAGCATCGGCGGTGCTGAAGCCAATGAAGTCGCGGAGGTAGGCGATGCGCGTGGGAAGGTGGTTCAGCGAAGCTGGGTCAATGTGCTGCATTTCTTTGGAAGAATTAGAAAGGGTGTCTGTTGTGTTGGATAGACGTACTGAGACATCCGCATGCTTAGATTTTATAATTTTTTTCGTGCGGATGGCTTTCCTTTGCGCGCTGAGTCAAAATACAGCCATGGAATGGAGCGATTCCGGAGGTGCCCGAACCCTGCCTAATTCTCGATTGCATTCTAGAACGGTCTAGTGGTCCCAGACTCTCGGAGGGTCATCTTGTTATGGTCAAGGTACATAGGATAAGTAGGATAGGACAGGATAGGATTACCGGCGCAGTCCGGGTAGATTGAGGATGCTCCTTGAGGACGAACCAATCAGCTCTTGCGAATTACAATCTCGGATCAACATTAATGATCGACCCGAGGCTGAAACCCGTTACGTCGTCGACAACGTAACTGATGAGTGTACTTTTGCTTGAGAGGGAGCGGCGCACCATGTTTGATCCCGTTGTCGAGTGACTCTTATCTGTGATGGACGAGGTAATGATGAAGGTCGCTTGGGCATGTCCAGAAATTAGACTCAAGGCGACCACGACGAGCTCACCAACGAACACGAGAAAGGCGGGGGTAGCAGCCCAAGAACATGGTCATACAGTGCCTCTGATCCAGAGGTGAATCTGCGTGCAGTAGGGGATATACAGGTACCTACGACATGTGTCTTGAGGACGCGAAGATTAACCATGCTAAACAAGCATGGCAGTGTGTGTGGTTAGACACACGGTCATAAAACCATTCCCCGTTACAGATAGATACAGGTCCTTTAGCATGGGGAAATAACCTGGTGGAGTTGGGAGAAACTCTTTAGAATGGCTCACTTTCAGGTCGCCAATTCGTGTTTCGTGTGTCAAATGCTCGATCCGAGCGTGATACATACAGGGCGGAATCAAATCCAAAGCATATGGACACCGGATGAGCGGGAAGGGTGATGCTTTCGATCCAGATTGAGATGTGTGCCAGAACATCCTGCGCTGTCAGGGCATGTTTCTGATGAAACCGCCCATATGTAGAGCCAGCAGGATATATGAAACGGTGAGGCCAGCTGTTAGAAGGCTTTATACTGTAGAGCGATTTGTGTATACAGCCTGCCTATGTGCAGACGTTCACAATTTAGGTCCTCGTGCAGTGCCAGAACGCGCTTCTCAGCAGCTCGAATCATGACAGCCTCATGCAAAAGAATGACCCTGTTCGATTGTCGGTCTTGAACTCGATCCCGTATAGAATTTCTTGATCATTCGTCACCGGAGAGTTATTCATTTGTCACGGACGAAGCTTGAGAACTGAGATTGTTCGATGGCGAAGAACAAGTTGGGTCGATTCTGGCTTTTGGAGTTGTTAACCTTCTTGTAACCTTCACTCTACGGCCTGCCACGGCCTGCCAAGGGATCTATATCTTGATATAGCATCAAAGTCTCTTTCGGAGTAGCTCCGACACAAGCGTACTCTTGGCATCCTTCTGCAAACTGCCAACATCTCACCCTGCGAGAGAAAGAGGCCATACAGAAGATCCATCCCCTTATATCTGGAATTGATTGCAGATTAGACGATCGATCGGCGTACAGGGGCCACATCAAGGACCATATCGGGATTCTTGAAGTCTCGTCGTCACTCTATATGCACCCCTTTTTCACTGTTTCAAGTCCGAAACCGGACATTCACACTGAGGATGTGGCCACTCATTCGTAAAAAAATTTAGTGTTGGATTCACTGTTCTTCGCATCACCGAAGCCGAAACGGAATCAGCCCCTTGCAACTCTTTTCAAATTCAAGGTGTTTCTTGTAGGTGTTGCCGTTCCTATCATGGTGTATCTGTGTGCTTTTCTATGAATCAACCAGTCTCTGGGCCGCCTCCCTAGTTACCAGAAAAGAGCTGAATGCTCGTCATCTATTTCCGACGCCGGAAGTTGCGTCAGGAACAAGATATTTGGTCTGTAGGCCAGTGTAGGGTTGTCTGTGACAATCACTGGACCATTGTTCAAAAGTTCTCCCTCGATGATGATTGTCCCACATCTCTCGGCGTCATCCTCCCCACTCACTCATTGTCCACAGATGGACATTGAAACAATATCTGTCGATGCGTATAAATGCCACAGGGCCTCTCATGAGTTCCATCGGGCTTTCTATCCACTTCTGAACGGGTACGTCTCTACTCAACTCCGCAAGGGCCTAACCAGTTCTAATTCTATACACTTTAAGACCAGACGCCTTGTGGCGAAGGACAATAATGGCAAATCCTCGATCATCATTTCCTACAGAACTCGCCCGAAAAGTCCTGTTTAACTGCCTGTTTGATCCAGATTACTATACGAATCTATTTGACCTAGCAAACGTTTGCCGCCAGTGGAGACACATCATCTGCGCGGAGGACACACTCTGGGAGACGCTTCATCTGACATGGATCGATGGTCCTAGTGTGCATTACTATCTGCTTCATCCCTGCATGCGCATCGCTCCGTTTGGGGCACGGGCCCAGGATTTGGGCACCCCTGGAGATCTTCTGAAGAGGGCTCAGGATTGGCTCGGACGCTCTAGGAAGGTCGATGCGAAACTCTCTCTTTCCATCGAGACGGACGGAACAGAGCCGCAAGATCTTCTTCCTACGCTTTTCACACAGTACAGGAAGCGTTTGCGTCGGCTATCACTTGTAGCACCATACAAGACGCTGGTACGTTTTCTTCGTTGCCTAGGACCTTTGCATGAACAGCAACCAGAAGGCGAATCGCTGGTCCCACATCTCGAATTTTTCGAGATCCACGAAGCTTATCGCTCTCCCCCGGGAACTACTATGCGCGGCCTCCGCCGGATAGATTTATACCAATGGAGCGCACTGAAACACTTGAAATTGCAAGGTTCACGGTCAACTGGTGATCACCCTGCATTGGTGAACTGCAGTATCATATATAAAATACCCTATGAACAACTCGTCTCTCTATACTTGGACGATCGCAAAATCTCGTTTTCTCAGGCGCGCAAGATCTTTGATCGCTGTGGTCGTTTGGAGGAGTTTTCTGCCATTATAGCGCACGAGAAATCGGATGATGAAACCACTGACTCACTCCCTTTTTATACAACAACATTACCCTATCTCCGGATTATGCATCTGTACTTCCTCCCAAACTCGAACGCTTGTGGACTGGTGGCGCGTTTCTTCAGCGGAATACATACTCCGGTCCTCAAGGACTTCACCCTTGATGCAAAGTATGCCGTAGACGAATCGTCGAAAATCACCTCAATGTTGTCCCATATGCTTCGGCCATGTCAAGATCGCCATCCCCTCGAGGCTTTGACCTTGATTCTAGATCTCCAGATGGATGCGGTCCTCTGTCTCCTCAGCAATTTACCCAATCTCCGGTATTTACGTCTCTGTGCACCGAAGCGTGACACGACCTACCTTCGCTGCGGTTACATTCAACTCCTGGACATATTAGCGCAGGACGCTGATGGCCATCTCCCCTTGATTGAAGAAGTATATGTCGAAGACAATGCCTCCCCGGAGGTTCACAGGCTCTCATCCTCCGGACTATCTTATGGCAAGATAGACCCTGACTCGGACATTGCTCAAAATCTTGGATTGTTCGCCATACAATCCCTTGTGGAAAGCAGGTGCAACTTGCTGATGCATATTCGTTGTGTATCGGTTAAATGGAGGAACGCCGGACAAAATTGGGCGCCAGTCCGACTTGACACTGGCACGGGTAAGTATAAATGTCCATACAATCAGCCGACCTTGAAAGTGAGGGATAACTCGGTGATAATCATGGTTAAATCTCTGCCACATCACCGCATCTCGGAGATCTCGAAATGAATTCGTTGTTAGTAACTTGGGGGTACGTATGAACTCTGTAGGAAAAACAGTGTGTTAGCTAGTCATACGATGCCAAGAGGTTCAAACCGGAGAGCAGGAGAAGTTTATACGTATAGCCCTTGCCTCTTCGATAGTGACACAGTTCTTCAAGTAATTAATGTTTTCAAGCAATGGATTGTTTGTTTTGCCCCCTTGTGGTATCACTGGTCCTACACCATCCTATAATCACGCTCAACTTCTGCCTTCACATCTCGGTACCAGATTCTATCATTACGATCCATTGGTTTTAATTGGATCAGACTACAAAGTTGGGTTACAATTAGCTTGTGATACACATACATTGTCAGCGACGACGCGGGGTCCAGAGGGTACCAAAACTCTCTTCCAAGGTCATCCTATTTCATATTGTTAATCATTTTATCACCGGCCGCCTTCAATATTCAAGAACGAAGGGACGTACTTGAATTAATATATCAACCTGGTTCACTTGAAACTATTTGTTCTCCAGTTCATTCGCAGTGTGTCTGAACTGTGTCATATTGAATGGTGGTGAGTTTGGTGGCGCGATGCCCTTCAGTTCCTGCAGGCGGACGAAGTCAGACGCCATTTCTCGCTCCATACGACGGTTAAATGTATCAAAGAATTCATCGTCATTCAATACACCGATTGTGAGCTGTATCACAGATGGGACAAGGGCTTTGGAAGCAATTTCATCCAATATCTCTCGAGGAAGTATAACGCTAGGGATGTGTACCCGAGAGCAACTGTCCAAAGACGACAGCAGTTTTCGCAAGATATGGGTTGGTATGTCGTAGACTATATCATCGCAATCGAATGAGAAATACTGACGATGCATAGCTGAGCGAGTGATGAAATCGATAGTACGGTCTAGAAGCCTGAATATGGGACGTGAATAGATGGTCAGGGAAGTTAGACTAGGAGCGACTAGCATGGTGGGGAATGACGATGGGTCGTCAAAAGATATTCTTAGACACTCCAAGTGATCCAAGATCCGGGATGTTAAGTTGATCCGTATGCATTGGTTGAGAGAACATATCCTCCCAGAAATCAAGATCAAAAGTCGTTAGGCCAGTAGCAGGCTTGAAATAGTTCCATGATCATGAAAAGGTCTTCTGTCTCAGTTTTAGAGTCTTTAATTGACTCCAAGGAAATCCACAACTCCGGATTATGTGACAATGCGTTGGGCTTATGTCCAGGCTCAACTCTACGAGAGAGGACATGTGTCGAAATGGATTCTCGAGTGAAAGCTGAAACCAGGAGAACCACGTCGGGAGATTCCTCGGCATGGTCAAATTTTCCAACCCGAATGAACGGAGCTGAGACCATGGAATATCGGAAAAAAGAAAAGATGGTGTATCGTTGGAAAACAGTTCTAGCTAGTTAGTGTTAGAGATTCACATCCTTGAGTTACAAACCTGATCACGAGGTTAGGATCGTGTACATCTAACATAGCGGAGCACTCACAAAGCATAACTCTGGACTTAACCTGAAAATTGGCATTAGCAAGCGTGTAAGATAGATCAGCTGAACAGGTGCTTGTTTGAGCCAAGTTGACATTTCGCGAAAGATAAGAGGCAGCTCAAAAGCTATCTTGATCGTGACCAGATTTACCCTCAAAGTCGCTGACCGGCGATAAAAGAGTCGATACCAATATTGGAGTGACCGATTCGATCGAGTACCTGGAGAACAAAAGCAACAATGAGACCTAAGGAAATATAGATCTCACAAATTAGAAACGACAAAAGGAATTGTAACAGCACGCGGGGCGGTTGGGAAAATCTTGAACGGTGCCGCCTGTATCCGCTCCTGAAAATGAAGCAGTGCAACAAAGGTTTTGTGGATATTTTTGTCTTCTTTGTGAGTACAGAAAACGGATGATGTAGCGGAGCTAGCACATTCCACGGTCGTTGCACCGAGCATATACATCATAGTTGTGGAATGTCCAAGGTTCGACCCCGGGCATTGCACTTAAGCAATCAAGAGAAATGTTTTTACAAGTTAAATTGCGAGTAACAAAGTAATTGCCAGATATTTTGCCCCCGAAATTCTACGCTCTTGTTGATTATGGAGAGGGGACGTCTCGACCAACTCGCCGAGTTATTGGGCGAACCAAAGAAGCCCGTCGGTTCGATGCTCGTTCCTCAGTCGTCACTTATGGCTGTTCCCCACTTGGCTCAACTCCAAGGAAAAACTGCCGATGACCCGCACATTTCGAGAACCTGGTATCTACGTCAGCAGTACACTAAGGAAAAGGTGGTTGATGCTCTTATCAACTTGGGTCAGTCGCAGTATCTTAAAGATCCGATATCCCGAGCAATGTGAAAACTGGTTATTCTCGATCATTTCGTCGACTTCGATAAACTCTCTGCTACCTTCGAGAAAGGATAGGATCATAACAACGAGCCTAAAGATTTCATGGGTGGTTTCTCACTTATTAAGAAGGACTTTGCTTCAGCCAAAAACCCGGTTCGTTCCGAATCTGACTGGACTCGCGCTTTTGATGCTTGGATGGCCGCGGTCATTATGTTCTACCCTCATCGTGAAGATGAGTTATCAAAATATAGGAGCAAGATTGTGGACTTCTGTAGGAACATACCTAATGGAGCGTCAGTTGCTATTCGCTTCGACGCGGATATACAAGATCGCTATGCGCGCAACCCATTCCGTATGGACGAAGATCAAAAACTACACATTCCTTTCCTGGCTCAGCTTATCAGCACGGCTTCTAGCTCGTCAGGTACTAAGCGACCTGCAACCCATCAGTTTACTCCTCAAAAACGACTGGTGGCTGTTTGCCAGAATTGGAATTTGGGAATATGTTCATCGGATCCGTGTCCAGGCGGGCGTTGCCACAATATATGCAGCGAGTGCAACGGCAGTCACAAAGCTCGAGACGTCAAAGACTGCTTCAAAAAACTCAATCAGAAATGACAGCAATACCAGGCCTCTGCTTCCGGCAGCAATTGAATTAGATGTTTGCGTAAATCAAGGAACACGATCCTTGAGAACGTCAGGGGTAAAGAGATCATGAGACTCTGCAGGTACAGATGAGCCAAGATTTTGTAGAGGTTTTGTTTGGGACACCGAATTATCAACTTCGCCTATTTCACCTTCAGCTTTAGACACAGAATCAGCTCCTCCGCTTCCCTCACCTCCTCAACACCTCTTGGACAACCCCGTATACAAAACCACGTTGGAAGCACTAAAGGACAGGATCCGTGTGGAGATGCCATTCAATGTTGACAGGTTTGAAAGGCTTTTATGGGATCATCCGAACCAGCCTTTTGTAGAATCAGTCATGAGGAGTTTGCGAGAAGGATTTTGGCCATTCGATGGAGGAGAGGATTGGCTGTCAGATGTCGATGATACAATAGAAAACTATTCATCTGAAGAAGATGACTTGGAGGTGATTTGAACATTTCGAGACAAAGAAATTGATGCCGGTCGGTGGTCACAAGCAGAGAACGTTAGTGATTGCATGAAGTCCTCTCCTCTTTTCGTGGTATGGCAGAAAAATAAAGCTTGCATTGTTACAGACCATTCAGCATCTGGGCTTAATGATGGCATTCCAAAGGTCGAAGCAAAGGTTTGATACGATGACATGCAAACGTTTGGACAAGCAATGTTCAATGCAAAACGCAGTTTCTTGAACAAGACCCTGCTCACCTGGAAATCTGACGTGGCAAGCGCCTTCTTGAATCTTCCAGCCCATCCGTTATGGCAACTTTGCCAGGTGGTGAAAGTTGATGGGGTCTGGTATATAGTTCATCGGTTGGTGTTTGGAAATCGAGCCTCTCCACGTTGTTGGTGTGCCATCTCATCACTTATATGCTGGCTTGGGATCAAGAAGTTCGATATCGTGGATCTCCATGTATTTATGGACAATTTTTATTCTTGGGAAAAAAGTAATAATCTCATCACCTATCGAGGCGTCCTCCAACCAAAAAATCAGGTACAACTACTCATTTTATGGGATGCTATTGGGTGTCCGTGGGAGGAGAAAAAGCAGGAGTTTGGCAAAACCTTAAAGATATTTGGTTTTCAGGTAGACATTAATCGAGGTACAATCACTCTCACATGACTCAGCTGCCAATATTGTATCCAAGGTAAAATCATTTGTAGAAACGCCTTCTCGTTGACCACCGCTTCGTACATGGCAACGTTTAGCAGGGCATTTGAATTGGTTGTTAAACGTTCTTCCTTGGGGCTGTCCAGCACT
>JAGGAX010025192.1:0-15287 GCA_017657335.1 Termitomyces titanicus | reverse complement strand
ACAAGATCCGGCTGTTACAATAGCACCACTCAAGATTAAGAAGAACTAACTATACATGCACCTGCATAGACAGTACACGTACCCCCTCTCCAAGTTTGAGGACTATCGGGTTTGATGTGTTATTACACACCGATGGCTGCCCTCGACCGTATCGGACAATGAAAATAAAAAGTATGAATTTCATAAATATTTTTACACGAGCACCTGGGCAGGAGCTCGCTGATTACAACCTACTAAGAATCTAGTGAAAAGACCCAGATTTGAGTGAGATATAGCCCACCGAAGATTGGGTCAAAAATTGGTCAGCGCGAGAAAAAAATCGGCTCGCGCCTAATGTTCCGCCAACAGCTGTAAAGATGTCGGAGTCAACTTCCTTACCCTCTCCCTTTTATCACAGAAAGCAACAAGACCACCCGGACGTCGGCCAAAATCTTTCAACTCCTGCCGCGGCTAAATGCAGGTGCAATTATTTAACACAATCAACCAACCTGCCAACGTATCTCGTGAGGGATGTTGGTCACTACCACAGGATAACGGCATTGGACATTCTCATGTATTGACCTAATCGCAACTCAAAAGATAAAGTATAATCACAACGATGACTAGCCAGACCTTGTAGACAGACATGATTCGGTATCCCTGCAATTGTTGACTCTGCGGTGAGTTGATCGTACCTCCTCTTGCGTAGGTTGCGCAAATTCGACCGTAATCTCTATTTAAAAGGTTGTGTGTTACTTGGGGTTTGGGACTTTCGACAAAGTCTCTCACTTTTACCCAGAAATGGCTGGTCCCGAAAGATATTCAGCACGTCTTGTGTACCTTTGTACGATGAAAAATGGTTTCCGAGTCTGACACTGCAACTGAGTATGATTGCTTGAATTCTTAGATTCACTTTCTCTGATTCGAATTGTACAAACGCGTAATTTATGATGAATAGGTTTTCAGCGTGTGCACGTCGGAGTTTAACAGTCCTCCAGACGCACCGTTTATGTACTAATTTGACATCTGTGATTTTTCCGTAACTGGAGAGATGCTGAAATTCTGAGTCAAAGGATCAGAAAATCGCGCGTCGGCATTATCAACTAACCTTGAGCAAGGATTTCTGATTGACATAGCCGGGCAGTTCTACGTGTTGAATATTGACCAAGTAGCCAATGAATCTACAGAAGAGTGCACTTCGCATATAGAGACGTTTCGAGGATGTCTTTGCCAACATAGTGGGTATAATAGTAGTTGCGAAAGAACCAAACTTGAGAAGGTAATCTAAGCTTCGACCATTACATCCGCTCATGGCCATGGGCTTCGAATTCCGTTATAAAATTATGTAAATTCAATCCACATGTATAACTCAGTTTTGGCCTCTAATAGTCGAGCGTGTCTATTATTTCAGAGTTTGGATTTTATCTAGACAGGTCCCAAGATTAAATACGTTTGCGTCAAACTCTGGCTGGCACAAACCTTGGTCATCTGCACTAAAGCCTGACGGAGGTCAGCCTTAAGGTCCTGATAACATCTGGGTCAGAGCTGAAATTTGAAATACCATCCCGAAGATAAATGACGTACCTCAACCTCTTCAACACCAATGCTTAGTCTAATGAGCCGAGGATCAGCTCCGGGATCGCTCTGAAGCCGGTGTTCGGCCAAAGATTCGACTCCTCCCAGGCTTGTAGCAGGCTACGACAATGCGTGAAGGCAGGAAAATCAACTTTGACGTCTCCATACTCACCACGAAGTACTTCAGGAGGTGAGGAAAGTGAGAGGCATATTTCGGTTTCTCAAGCTGGAATGACGATTAGTCTCCAATTGGTCTGCAGGATGAAAAATCATACAAGCATTGCAAAGGTTGCATTCCATCCACCCGTCAACTGTTGTTTTGGATCGAAACCTCTCGAGTCCTTGGTCTGTAAAGACGAGTGCCATACTTTGGCAATGACACCACCAGGAACACCGTCAAAAAATTGTCCTTCGGGAGTGGAAGAAATAGACTGGAGCCAAGCGACAAGTATGGTAGCTGACTCTGATTGTCTTTGAACTCGTAAGTGGAGTGTTCGTAGGGAACGTAAAAGCAACCATGCTTCGAGGGATCCCATCATACTCCCCAAAAATGTTCTGTCACGATGTAACTATGAATCAAGGCCTCGCAAGGATGAACAAGCATGCCAATAAGACAGCACAAACCACATTCCATTCTTCCAATGTCTTTACTACAAGAACACCGCAAAGCAGATCAGAGTGGCCTCCGAAGTACTTGGTCCCTGCGTTCCCTTCAGTCTTTGTTTAAAGAAGAAGAAAACAGTTGCGAACCAGAATGAAGAACGCTGAAGCGGATAAATCAGATCCGGCAATATATCCACGACGACATAATGAAATTACGTACACGTCAGCCCCGAAATCGAAAGGGTATTGTAGGGGTGGAGGTGCGAAAGTAGAATCCACCAAGAGGGGCCCTCCGACTTTGTGGATCTGCGTCGATGATTATCACAAATCAAGTGATATCGGAGTGGACGTGACAAACCTTGTTTGCATAATATTGTATATCCCTAGCTTCACCAGTAGGATTCAACGGTGTCTCCAACCAGCACAAATCGCCGGGTTGATATTCGTCGTCGAGGTCAATGACCTGTAAGTCCGTATCCTTGGCTTTCCTGTATGTCTCTATGGTAGAATGGCAGCCATGGTATCCTCCTCTAATAGCGATGCGTTTTGGTCTGTAGAATACAAGGGCCTGGAAGGATAAAGACGGTTCAAAAAGTGGGGTAATTTTCGACACAAGCGGCGGGACAAACCGCATACGAGGAAGCAAGGCCGGACGCGTACGTCAAGGCATAACCGTGCTTGACTTAGAATCAGCAAGAGAGCAAGTAAGACGCACAGAGACCGTACATTGATGCGGCTGAGAATGTGTTCAGCGCGTGTGCTCACTTGTTGCGTATAGCGCGAATAGATATGTCTCGGGGGCTTTCGCATGTCAAAGTTGTGAGGGTCAATCGGTGCGTCGACAGGACGTGGCGAACGGAAAGCTATCGTATCGAATACATGAGAAGCAGTCCTCCCGGGATGCAGGCACTCACTAGTGCTGACGGATATGGACGGCGCAACCTCCGACCCATTGCTTGCACCCAAAGCATTGGCATCGTAGTGAATGAGATCTGTTCCATTCAGAGTTTTCTTCGATGCCATTTCATGTAACTTTTGAGGTTACTAAAGCAAGCAAGGGTAGAGATAGTTCAACTACTTGTTGCCGCCGGCGCGGTCCGCGTGCGAACAGCCGGGCCCCCCGTCCCGTGCTACCCCACAGGTCAGCAACATAAACACTCCACTGCGACCGGAACATCATGAAGATCCGAAGACCTCCTCGGCCGGTCCACCGTGAGAGCAGAGATGCTATATTCCAAAGTAAACGCGGATGGAAATTTCATGCAAAAACGTAAAGATACAGAGTATTAGACATGAAGCTACAGTAAATTACAAGAGATAGAACGATGGGATGTTTGCAAGCAAAATCACGGCGAAATCAAGAAACAGGACCATACATCCCTGCATTATTTATATTACCCTCCAACAAACCCGAATCCCGCATAAACGACATCCACTGTTCATCCATTCCGGAGTCTCCGGTCGTCATCATACCCAGATCAACCAGGTGTTCTGGGGAGTCACTTTTCATTGCGTAGTTACCGTAACCTGCTGAACCGAATGGCATATTAGGTGATGGTAGGCCTAAAGAGTTGTCGATATAACTTGGTTGGGCAGAAGAAGTCGTGAAAGGCACGGATGGTGGCCAAGGGGACTGCACAGGGGATTGCACCTCGTGGTCTGAGGGCAGATATGTTCCATTCTGCTGGAACGTGTTTTGAGGCGTGAATGACAGAATCGGCTCAGCGGGAATATGATGAGGGTTAAACGGATTGTTGGTGTGATCCAGAGGTATCTTCGAGAGATATTCCACAAGTGAGGGATGAACATCAGGAGTCACCTCTGCGGGGCTTCCAGCTCCGCTGTCCCCAATATGTGTTGACGAAGTAGGTTGCAGAGTGCACGACTTTTTCAGCAGTCTGCTAACTAGGACGCGTGTCTGTCCACCGAAAAGAGCCAATTCGTCGTCACCATAGTCTGGCTTCCCAACAGAAAGAACAGCATTAATAGTTTGATTACCCGTTCGAAATTGTGAATAAACTTGAAAGGCTTTCTCTCGTAATTTTCCAAGAATGGCCTGTCATTATGTCTGCATTGGAATGTCTCCTGGCAAACTAACGAGATTTAGACACTTACCAGGCCACTTCGAGCACGACGAGAGTGGGATGCACCTTTTTCGAAAAGGTCACAGGCGAGTCCTAACTCGATGAACGCACTAGGAGCCATGCTCGACGATGGTGAGCGAGTCACGATAGTGCCAACGATGATCTGCGTATAGATCAGCATTAACGAAGATGTAACACCGGACTGCGACGAACAGCTGCAGAGAACACTGGCCATCATCGGTACACTTCAGAAGGAATAGACGTACTCCCAGAACAATCACTCACAATGTGTCCAGATGCTCCACCATCTACAACAAAGGTCAGGGAATCGGTCAAAATGATTCAAATTCGATTTGATGACTCCAGAAGCGCATCGATACGCCGCGAGGAAGGAGGGCGCGTAGGAGCTCCGTAAAGGATTAGTAGGGTGGTCAAGCATAGCCTGTGCGAAGAAACTCCTATGAATATACAACAACGCTACGTGTTGGCTGCGTTAGAAGACTTGTGAGAAGTGAAATGACGAGTGCATACTAACTGACTGTGCGATACTGCCCGAGGAGACAACCCCGCATGTAAACAGATGGAGTACAGTGTTCATCCTCAGGGCTCATGAAGACATTCAGATGAGGAGACAGTGTTTTCTCGCGGACTTTGCGGTCAAGGTCGAGGACCGTTTGGTAATGTGGAGGTTCGGCGGTCAAAGTGAGTTCTGTGACAGTTGAAGCTATTTCCCGAGTGAATTCGTATTTCCATTGATAATCTATCGAGCGCGAGTTTGAATGATTGTAAGGGAGGAGATCCAATTCGTGCTTACAGCCTTTGAGAACATTCCCATCTTTATCGATGGTTGCTTCATCATCCTCAGGAAACTCGCAATCAATATAAGATAGACGGATTGATGGTGGTCGCCCAGTTGCAAGGCTCTGTTGCCAAACTAAGTCGGGGTTTGTGAGTGAACGAGCTAAGAAATTACGTACATAGAATAAATCTGTTGAAAAAAGTTCCCAGAAAAAAGACCTTCGTCGTTGCACTGTCTTGGGATCCATGTCAAATCTCGCGCTATCACGGTCTGCAGAAGCGAAATGAGTTAGAATAATTTGAGAATGAGGAGTTCACTTACGTAGCCCGATCTAAGAGGAAGAATTGATCAGAGACCAAGGGAAGAATTCGGACCAGCTTACACTTTGTGCCAATTTGCAACCCAGACTTGTCAAAGACCATAAACTGTCTGTCGTGTAGCGTTTACCCCCGAGACCATGGTACGATGCCATGAGAACCACTGCCTGTACGGTGGTTATTTCCGGTGATTCGAAAATGGATCGCAGCGATAAACAAGCCCGACTTAAATGGTAATAGGTATCAGATTCTGCATTATCTTCGAGGAAGGGTGAGAAGAACTGTCACTGTAACCAGATTTACTCACATGGTTCAAGAGTGAGATCCACCAAAGCGCCAAGTGCGAAGACAAGGAAGAGAACAGCCAATTTATGCGGAAATATTGTGTGAGGGCCAGGTGAATCAGTCGCACGTCGTTCTTTGATGGATTTATAGATGGGGGAAAGAGTTTCATCGATAATCTCGTCCCTTTTCATGGGACGAAATGCCCAAGAGGCATGTTCCAGGTACGTCTCACAGAGGGACCATGCTCGAGGTTGACTTGGAAGGTAACCGAATAAGACGTCAAGAGCCTTCTCGTACTTCTCAGGACTATTCGGTGTAGTGAATGGGAATGAACTAGATAACTGGGAAATTTCTGGTGATATTTCCTGAGTCAAGTCGCTCTCCATACCAGATGCCATCTTATCTAGCTCAGCGCCAGCCTAAGAGATCGGTATTAAATCAATACAGTTCGCGAGAAAAAACGGATGCACATACCAAAAGGAGGGCCTGAAAATACGAGCACAAGAAGCAGTGAAGAAATGCCCATTCAAAGAGGAGGTGAAACGAACCTCGGACCCGGCAGAACGTCCAAAATACTTGACTTGACCATGATCACCAATCGTGAGTGTTCCAAGTGCATCAATGGAGTCTGTGGAGTTCTCTCGAGGCAGCTGCTCCCTTTCTAGCATCTGTCCTTTATCTGGACCAAATTTGATTGATAGCAACTCGTCACGTAGCAACGGATGCGTTTCGTTGGATACACCGGCCTGAAATATTGCGAGAGCATCTTCCAATTGTCGAATTCGTTGCCCCATCTCTGCAATCTTTGCGTGCAATTGAGTTGTGTCGGCAAGAACGAATCTGGCCAAAGTGAGAGGAAATTTGATTGAGGAAACATAAGTCATACCTTGTACCTTGACCAGTAGAAAGGCTACCATTGGGACATATAGAGGGGCATCCACGACGAGCTGGAATTCAGGGTTGTTACAGAGGTGCTGCGGAAAGGAGGCAACTGCATACTGCAAGAACCACAGGGTAGCTTCTTATCGCATTTCAATTTGAGTCTGGATATGGTTCGAAGAGTGAGTCTCCAGAGAAACAAATGCCAAGAGAAAGGATACGTGCCTTCGACACTCCGCACAAGAGATCTGGGACAATTTGATGAGCTAATACACGAAAAATCGACTCACGGACGTACTTCTCCTCTTGCCCGCCTGAGATCAACCTCGTCTTCACTTGTGACCTTGCGTGATATACGGCGAGTAGCGCCATGGACGAGATGTGAGGACTCTACGGGCATGGAAAACGAAAGGGATATGCAATTTGCAGCGATGGAGGCAAATTCCAAACTTTTTCCACCGGGAATTATCACTTCCGACCCATACCAACCAAATACGTCATCTCCTCGGCTCCCTCGGATCTACGCCACATGACTGTCATCGCGCCAACGTGACTTACGGGTGATTCCACTTGCCGACACGCGCCTTCTCATTCTCCCACACGACCAACCCGTTGACACAGCGAACCCAATCTTCTGCCTTTACAGCCATGGTCAAAGTCTATCGTTTTTCCCTGTCCTTCGCCGCCCTTTTCTCTTTCATTCTCATTCCCGCTTTAGCGGCTGCAACCGCGCGGCCCAACAAATACTCTGCAGCCCACTCGCTCGGAAGTAACTACAAATTCGACCGACGAAACGGCTGGGAAACCACGAATATAACCGATCTCTCGTACAAGTATCCGGGAAAGCCCGCACATGAAAAGAGAAACGCTGTCTCGAAATTGGGTATCATCACCGACACAATGTCTCATCTAATGAAGGGAATTGGTCCATCAAAGGATGTTGTAATTACCTGGTTAGTGAAACTTTTCCTGCAGCTGTCCACAGCCATTAGATCTCTGTTTGTTGAAAGGTACACCGGCCACGATCTCAAGAATCCTAGCTGTTGGGCTCATGGAGGGTGGTCTCCAACGGTGCGTGACTAAGCGAAGAGGATAACTGACGCTCAATGTTCGCTAGGACAAATCTTTTGCCTGTGCCACCACCCTCCACGGGTGGCACGATCGGCCGAAATGTTTTGAATTTCTTGAACGTAAGTCCCGTGGCTGTATATCATAATTGTGTTCCTAAACTCGGTGTTCTCAAGTATGCAACGGGCCTCAAAAGTGTGTATTTGTACGGGTCGTGGATAGTTGTGCGGGGTGCAAGGAAGGCTCCCATCATATCGATCTCACGCGTGCCGCCTTTTGTGCGCTCGCTGATCCCGACAAAGGAATATTGACCGTCCAGTACAGGCCAGCGACACCACCTCCTGATTGTGATTGGTCAGTTTCAAGCTTCAAAGCGATGAAAACAAAACTAAAATCATGTTCTTAGGCGGGAGGAGCTATGGGGTCCAAGACATCACGGCAAGTAAATTCTAGGTATGAGTAAAGACTGGCAAATTGTATTACCATCCGCACCTATCATATAGCACACTTCTAGGCCGTAAACACTCTATACCTTGATATCGACTCTTTTTCGTTTTCTCCCTTCCGCTATTCTTGCACGTATTTTTTCTTCATCCATTCCTTCCTCTTTGTAGAAATGAGCGGTACGGTCAACATCGTTCCGTCTTCGAATGTATTGCAACGCGGCGAGATTATATCCAAGGATATCCTTTTGTTGCTGAAGAGCCGCACGAAGGTGTTTTCGCAAGGGAATGAGAGCGGAGCGCATGACACGATTGGTGACAACCTGATGATGATGGGTTTTCAGGAGGAAGAAAATGATCTGTGACACCAGCGGGATGTTCAAATCCTGAAGCAGGATCAGAGAGAAGTACACTTGAACGAGCTCTGACTCCACGTACCTTCTGTGCCCACATATTCAAATACCCCATCAACGAAACGACCTTTCCAAACGGAAGAACCAGTAATGCGTCATACAACGCGGCGCTACGAACTTTTTCTATAATCCAGAGAACGTATTCATCGGGAGTCTTGTCCAGCTGAACAAGGAGCTGATTTCTTGGAGGAGGCTGCAAGCGCATTAGGCTGTCATCGGGCAATTCAGCCATATCATCATCATATGCTTGAAACGTTGCGCGTTCTTTATCCGCCAAATCAATGGCCTCCATGATTCGCTCTCCGGCCATCAAAGTTTCAGCAGTTTGTTTGGTGACAGAAGTCACCTCCGCCTGAGCAAGATTGTCAGCAGGAGCACCCTCTACGTCATTCCCAATAGGTGGTTCAGAGCGATTCAATGAGTCTGCAATTCCGTTCTCGTAGATCGTCTCGAGTTCTCGTTCTCGTTCTTCCTCAAGAAAAATCTGACGGATTGTCGGTTGTCATCGGAGAATAAATGTTTATATTGAATCGCACCTGATCGTCTTCGTCCTTGTCCCAAACGCGGATTGATTTATCGCGCGAACCAGTGACAACAAATTTACCATGGTGACTCAACGTCAGGGCCCAAATCTCGCCGTGATGACCTCTCAAATTCTGAATATGTTCAAACTATAGAGTATGAATATCGAGGTCCAGGTTGTAGACATGGGAACACACGACTTACCTTGTCGCCATCCCAATATTTCAGTAACTTGTCTTTTCCAACGGTCCAGAAATAATGAGAGTCCTTCTCGAATGCCACTTGCATGACGCTTTCGTCGTGAGCAAATATTGACTTGTGGCAGTCTCCAAAATCGAGACCCCAGATTTTGACGTTCTTATCAGCAGAGCAAGTGACGATGAGCTTTGAGTCATGGGATATGTCCATCGACAATACTGGTAGCTATAGAAATTCGTTTAGAAAAGGAAGGATACTGATTCAAGGACTCTTCGAGTACCTTGTGCCCATACAAAGACAAGAAAAACTTGAGAGAGTCTTGGTAAAAGACTTTCACCGTCGAGTCAAGTAACGAAACAGCTAAAAGTTTCTCATTTGGACTATATCTGACAGCCAGAACCTCATCAGTCATTTTCAATGTCCGTGTATGCATCAAGGTCAAAATTTTCCCGTTTCGGGCCTGAGAGTAAACATGAGAGAAGTGAACGAAACATCCATTGGAGACGTACGCCTTCTCCAGTTGCATTTTTGTATTCGAACTCCCAAAACTTGACATCTTTGTCGGCACTGCCACTTACAAGAGCCTGCTGATCAGCTCTGACATGCAGCGACCAAACAGTGGCTGTATGCGCTTGTATTGTTTCTATGAGTGACGACGATGCAAGATCGTATAAGAGGATTTCTCCGCTTTTGGTGCCGACGGCGACCTAGAAGAAAGATGTAAGTAAACACTACAAAGGTCTTGGCGATGAGGGCAGGACACTGACATGACGATCACCAGGTAAAAATGTACTGCTGATAGCATAACCACAATCAATTGTTCTTATACATGCATTCGTCTTCATATTCCAGATTTTGAGAGAGCCTAAGTAAATTTAGTATAGCTCAAAATGTTCTATCAGAAAGGTGATACCATTGGAAGCCGATGCCAGGATTTGGTCGTCGGAACTCAACGAGAGTGTACGGACATCGGTTCTATGACCAGGAATATCCACAGTGAAGCAACGCACAGCTTCTGGAATATCTTTAGATTTGGTCGGCTGCGGAATGTTATACACTTCAACGGCATTCGAGGCGAGGGCAGTCATTATCTGCAGACCGACATGAATCAGAGGGAGAAGTTAGACTATGATCATTGCAACAGACCTGAAGAGGGCGATTCGAGGTGACATCTCCGAAATCAAATGACCTGATCTTGCCACTGGCACGAACAACAAGGTAAGGGGTGAAAAGATCAACAAGTTTGATTTCTTCATCGCGCTTGTCGTCTCCATCTATTTCATTCTCGTCTTGTTCATTTGAGCTCTTCCCCTTGAGTGTCTTTTCCTTCGCCCGTTTTTTCCTCCGTATTTGCTTCTTTCGAACTTCCTCCTCAGATCTGATACGGAATATTTCAACTGAGCGATCATGAGATTGAACGCCCAGAAATGGCTGTGAAGGATGGAATGTTATCTGTGACACACGATGGCGAGACGCGAGAGGTAAGGATGAAAGAGGATGAATCATTTTAGAGACCTAGGCAGGGAAACAAGATCAGGATTGAACATTCTCAGGAGAGAATTGGAGACCCACTTCGCCTGACTCGGTTTCTTGAAGACCGTTTACTAAGGCACCGTGGTCTATCCGCCACGCTTTCATCTCCCCTTCGCTACTCCCTGTAAACACCAGATCGTGTTCCAAATTGACATCTATGGTCCAGATTTCGGAGCGATGGGCAACCACCGTCTGTATACAATGCTGTGTTGAAAGGTCCCATAATTTCAGGAAGGTGTCCTTTGAAGAAGTAAGCAAAAGCCCGGATGCAGAAGCAGTTGAGGTAGATGGGAGATCTCCATGAGTTATAAAGCGAATAGCGGTGATCTGGTCGCGATGCCCACGAAGACTTAGATGGGATTGAAGTATTAAGTTCCATTGAGAAATCAGAGTTACTCGGACCTACCGAAACATTCCAGCTTCAGCAACAATATCCCACATGATCAGATCAGTGTCCTGGGACCCTGATGCCAGTCGGGTCCCTTGTTCATCGAAGGCAAGAGCAGTAACAGACTTTTTATGGCCATTGAAGGTCGAAATGACGGTATTGCTACTGGAGTTCCAGAGACGAATCGATCCGTCCGCATAGCCAACCGCCATCATGTCCTTTTTCGGAGACCGTAGAATGGCTGTAACTTCTGCGATGTGATTTATTTCGTGCCACATGGCCGCCTAGAAAAAATTAAAGCTGATAGAATCATAGCTTGGGTATCGACGAACCATTGTCCCTTTCTTCACATCCCATACCAACACGTCTTCCAAAGCAGGAACGTAGGCAAACTTTCCGTCATATTGTGAATTAGAGGATGAACTACAGACTAAGCCAAATGCCTAGAAATATAGGTCAAGGGAGATATAGAAAACAATTAATTTTAACCGTACTGCTGCTGGGACGTGCTTGCTGTATGTCTTCACCATATTTTGTGGGTGGATATGAAGAAAGAAAATATCAAGCAACACGTGACTAACGATCATATGAACTTCAAGTTTCCTTTGTGCCGGGCGAGAGCCGCGGTGAACGTGCTAATTCCCAGCCATCTGAGAAAGCCTCTCTCGACTATGATGCTCTACCCAAGCAGCCCTGAAGCCGCTCTCAGGTTCCTCAAATTTGTCAATGCCTCCCCAACTCCATTTCATGCTGTCGAGAATGCATCTCTCCGTTTAGAGAAGGCTGGCTTTCAGAAGGTAAGTCTGTATTGATATTCATCAGCTATGAGAAACTGATTTAATTCTCTATGCAGCTGCAAGAAAAAGATGACTGGGAGAAAAGGATACAGCCTGGAGGGAAATATTTCTTTACAAGGTGATTTTGTGCTTGTTTATCGACGTCACCATTTTGCTTATTGTGATCAGGAATCAGGCAGCACTAGTAGCATTTACAATTCCCGCCAAATGGAAGCAAGGTGCAGGACTCAGCATTGTTGCCACCCATGTCGATAGCCCTAATCTCAAGGTGAGAACAGTGGTATAACCGAAGCTCACTGTTGCCAGCTGACCAAGTAATTAGGTTCGTCCTATTTCTAAACGCACGGACTCGGGGTATCTACAGGTTGGAGTTGAAACATATGGTGGTGGGATTTGGCACTCCTGGCTGGACCGTGATCTTTCGTTGGCTGGACGGGTGGTCGTTAGAGAGACGAATGGGTGTCACAAGTCAAAACTCCTTAAAATCGATCGTCCTCTCTTGCGTATTCCCACTCTCGCCATCCACCGTAAGTACTCACGCAATGGATCCTATGTCGCAGTATTTTTTTTTAGCTAACTTGCTTTGATAGTGGACAGGAATGTCAATGACAACTTCAAATTCAATCAAGAAACGGAGTTTGTTCCAATTCTTGGATTGCTAGAAAGTCAGCTCAACACCAAGAAGGACGATAGTAAGGTCGATAAACCAGGTTCTAGTCAGAGGGCATCTAGCATCCAGGCCAATCACCACTCGGAGTTTTTGTCATTATTAGCTACCGAACTTTCGGTCGTTCCAGATGATATTCACGATTTTGAGTTGTATGTCATATGCTCTCTCCAATTTCTTTAACTTTCTGATCATTGACCCTTCAAGATCTCTTTACGACACACAGCCTGCTACTCTCGGGGGCATTAACAACGAGTTCATCTTCAGCCCTCGTATGGACAACCTTGTGTCTTCGTAAGGCTGCTCGTTTGTCTCGCAGTGGCATACCTAATCCTTCTACAGATTCTGTGCTGTTGAAGCCATTGCTGAAACAGCTTCGTCACAAACCTTTCCGACGCTCGAGGGCAACGTCAATTGTATTGCCTTGTTCAATCATGAAGAGATAGGCAGCGTTTCGACCTCCGGTGCAGAGTCTAGTCTTATCCCTTCCCTCCTCAACCGACTTTCGCCTACACCAGCAGCTCTTGCACAATCCGTTTCTCAGTCATTTCTCATCTCTGCTGACATGGGTCATGCTATTCACCCCAACTACACCTCTAAGTACGAAGACAACCATAAGCCAAGATTGAATGGCGGTGTTGTGATCAAGACCAACGCGAAGCAGAGATATGCTACTGATGCCATCTCTACTTTTCTTGTAAAACAACTAATCGAGCGCAAGGGAGGACAAGTGCAAGAATTCCAAGTCCGGAATGACATGTATGTGTAGATCGACTTTTTTCTTTGTGTGGTAGCAATTAACAGACGTTAGGGCTTGCGGATCTACTGTTGGTCCCATGCTATCCAAGATTGGGATCCGGACTGTCGATGTCGGAAATGCCATGTTGTCAATGCATTCGATCAGAGAAACGGCTGGCTCCCATGACGTCCAGAACGCAATTGATCTCTTCTCTGCATTCTTCGAAGATTTTGCGGAACTCGACAAGGGTCTCACGGTAGAATAAGTAGGTATTCCAAACCTGGGAGCCATGGTTTATATGTACCGTGATCCACACTGTACCACTACATACTGTTGTCAGCAAATTGTCCTTGTCCGCTGGCTTCTCTTTGTTTCGTGTTCAGCTTTAGAGCAATGGTAAAATGGTAAGGCAGACATGACTGAGTCGCCAAATGTTGTCCTTTATCATACGATGACAAGAAGCGAGGCCCTGTCCCCGATTTCAAAGAAAAGTCATCTCCTTGATTTTTTCGTGAGTGATTCAGATGACAGCGCAGGGCCACTCAAAACAGTCCGCTTTTTTGTAGTTCGGGCATAATGAGCAAGTACCCATTCTCGTTCAGCTTCAGTTTGCTCGATAGTGCCTTGTCGAATTTCATACGCTGCAAAATCGTCAACCTATATGCAATGGCAGTGCGTGGATGCTTACGCTTCATCCCGAAACGAGGGCCAACCTCAGCAAGTTGTACCTGCCGCGGGATCTTTACAAACACATGATGGCTTCGTGGAAAGTGAGCAGACGTCATAACAAGTCAACAGGCTCTTACCGGAATGAAATAAAGTCGTCCTCGTTCGCAAAAGTCATGATCCGCTTACTATCCTCCTTGGGAACAGGGAATAGATACTTTAAGACGTCTCGAACGCGCTGGCCTAGAGGCGACGTAAAATTTTCAAAGATGAGATGCGGGTATTGTTCAGAAACGGTAGAGTCTTTGTAGGTCCCAATATCGTGTCGTAAGGAAACGTTCGACAACGTAAAGAATACGGTAGGACCATGCGGAAAGTGGGAGACAATCATTGCATCTATTCCTCATTGTAATCATTCTAATGCCTCACAATGAAAAGGTCACTCACCAGGGACGCCTCGATGTTCATGTAGGACTATCAAATCTGTGACATCATTGGCTCTGCAGGCTTCAGCAAGCTCCTTCACGACGTAATTTCCGCGATTTATTCGATGGGAATTCGGAAATACGAGTCTCATTTCCTGACACGCTTGTTCGATCGGGCCACTCAAGCGATTGATCAAACACTCACCTTGGTAAATTGCAGCAACTTGGAACTTGGATCACGGGATGTTGTAATAACGATTTTGGGGTCCTGTATTCCAGCACGAGAATATTCGTTGTCGATATGTGTTGTCGGTTCTGAAGGAAGTTCTCGAGGCGAATGGCAAGAAGATCGGATTTCAGCTCACCTTCTTGAGCGTCATCGAAGGCCAAATCCTTTCCCAAGTTCTTTGCATCCTTTTTCAACTCAGTGGGCAGGGATTTTCCGGTCGTCAGAGCATCTTTCAACTGTTGCTTTCGCTCGTAGGTTTGGCGTTCTTGAGCTTCCTGGGATTTTGCGTAGATATATTGACGGCGCTCTCTGATTTGACGACGGAGCTTCTAGTCGATAAGAATGCGTATGATGCTTCGAATGTGCTCGACGTACCATCCTGGTCAAAGTTGGTTATAGTACCGCTTCAAACACAACGTCAACTTCGATTATGAACTTTTGGTCTTCAAAGCTTCGAGCTTCAAACAAGCCCGTTCAAAAATTTGTGACGTGACAGTTCGGGTCACGCGGCCCGGAAGTGCAAAAATAGTAAGGTTGAGGACATTCATACGCATCAAGTGTGACAGGAAACTTAGCAGCTCGGCAATCTGATATTCCGATACCGCACCCTATCGGTGTCGGTCGTGCCGGATCTCTTCTTTCCAATGCGCCCACGACCTCTTCCACTGCAGGAGGAGC
>JAGGAX010025191.1:0-15404 GCA_017657335.1 Termitomyces titanicus | reverse complement strand
CCGGTGTGCAAGTCATACAGGAGGCTGGACTTGTCGCATCTCATCTCACCGTCTTCCAACGTACACCCAACCTCGCAATACCAATGGACCAGCGCCCCGTCAGCGTAGTTGCGCAGACTAGGATGAAGAAAGAAATGTATCCCATTCTTTTCAAGCGCCGTAAGCAAACCTTCACAGGAAATCAATTCAACTTTGTACGCCGCGGCAGTGTTTATCATATGACCCCGGAGGAGCGATACCTTTTGTTGGAGGACCTGTGGTCGAAAGGAGGATTTCACTACTGGCTCGGCAATTACAACGATTTGCTTCATGATCAGAAGGTGAATGACGAGGTGTATGACTTTTGGAGGAAAAAGGTACTGGAGCGGTTGCAGGACCCTGAGATGCAGCGCAAACTCGCACCGGAAGAGCCGCCGCATCCGTTCGGAGTTAAGCGCGTCAGCCTGGAGCAGTGGTACTATGAGGTATTCAATCAGTCCAATGTTGCCCTCATCGACGTCAACGAGAACCCGATCATCGAGGTCACTCCGAAGGGTGTGAAGACACAGGATGGGGTAGTGCATGAACTCGATGTGCTCGTGATTGCTACAGGTTTCGATGCCGTGACAGGGAGCATCTCTCAAATTAACATAAAGGGGACAGATGGCATTGCAATCCGCGACAAGTGGAAAAAGGGTCTCTCAACTTATTTGGGGATGACAGTCGCAGGCTATCCCAACATGTTCTTCCCATACGGTCCCCATGGTCCCACTGCGTTCTGCAACGGGCCTACATGCGCCGTAAGTTTTCTCACCATTAAGACCAATCATGTACTGACAATAATGCTTACTGCTACAACAGGAAATCCAGGGTGATTGGATCATTAACTGCCTCACTTACCTCCGTCAAAACAATTACACCCGCATCGACGCCATGCAGGAAGCATCAGAATCCTGGGACCAGCGCATAGCTGACATCTTCTCCGACGGTCTCTGGCACCGCGCGAAGTCATGGTACACAGGCGCGAACGTGCCCGGGAAGCGACTCGAATCGCTGAATTTTCCCGGCGGTCTCCCATTATATATCACGCTCATTCAAAACAGTGCTCAGGACGGATATGCAGGCTTCGCACTTACTTCAGCCCAAGGTACCGTATCGAAGCTCTAGTCAGTATCTACATAGTTAAGACCAGGCCTTGATGAATGTTCGTGCGGCGTGGCTCGGCTGAAAGGAGTGCAATGATAGCTATTGAGTTTGTACAGTGCCCATGTCAATTCAACATAAAATGATTTGAATCGATCTATCATAATGCGACCGTGACTGGTTGTTTTCAATAAATATGTTACATTTTTTGGGTTTGAGACGTCTACACAGGATGTACTCGACGTAAGTACGGAAGAGCTACTACTTTCATACCATGTAGAACGTCCGTTTTGTGAGGTGCTTAAGTGAGCTATGGAAGAGGCAAAGTTGACAAAGTGAGTTTTTGATTGTACAAAATACGCCACAAGACGTACTACATATATATAATACAGGGAGATCAACGACCGTCAGAAGATATACAGCATTTATGTATCTGCTAGCCTTTCCGCGACAAGCATTTCTAATCCAAAGGACACCGCTGGAGTCAACAATCGATACTGGCAGCGGAACTGTCGAAGAAATGAAGGATCGAGGGAGGTCGATATCATTCCTGCGTAAAATCTGATTTGATATCAACGCTTTAATCAAAGATCCTCCCCATCACGTCAAAAACGTTCCTGTGATAAATGCAACGAATCAGGCCTTGGTCTTTGGGCATGAGAGGCGAGAAAAGGCACGGAAACATGGGATAAAGTGATTGAAAGCATCAATAAATGAACGGGACAGATAATGATTGTGATTATGATAGTTGCGAACGTACCCAGGCGGCGGCCGTAGCACCTCGTACCAGACTTGTTCCAACTTGCCATCGGTGCCTTGTTTTCTGTGAATCTTGATAATTTTGAATGCTTTTCGCTTCTCGTAAAAGCTACAGTGATCAAGCTGACGGAGGCGGGGACAGCGCTCGATGAGATTAATAATCGCATTGTGCATTCGTTCCTTTTGAAAATCGACACCGACGGCTTCCCAGAGTGCTGTACCATGAAAAACCTCAAGATTACAGAAACAAGATAGGATATCCAGTAATTGAGGCTGTCATGAAGGATGTATTTCACGATACAGTCGTTCAACAAACAATTGTTCACGCACAAGTTCATATTTGACCATTGTCCCACCCGAACTGCGTTGCATGTATCCCTTTGGTAACCAAAGCCAGGTGATACCTTCAAATTTTTGTGCAATGGTACGAAGTGACTCTAGAGAACAAACGTTGGTGATGATTAATTTCCGTAGAGTAGAAGCATCAAAAGTCTGGAATTTGGCGAGGCTATCAGTATCTGCATCCCATAGATCAAGACACTCGATCGGCCTGCGGATAGATTCTGACATCCCCAAACCAGCTACAATACCGCTATTACTGGACAAACACCTGAGGTTTGGAAGAGCATCCGGTGGTAGCAAAGATGTAGTAAGCGCGGCCCAGTTTAGTACTTCAATGGTCGAGTTACGTTGTAGAAAATTCATCACAGAGTTCGTTATTGCTTCTTCGAGGTTTGTCGCAGTGATCGCTCCCAAAGTCATAGGGAGACCGACCCTTCTAAGGGACGGAAGCTGACAAGTATTCAAACCGTCCACTTCCATAGGAACTTCCAAGTGCTAACGAACAATCAGTTGGTGCAGGATAAATCATTGTGTCAGCCAAACCTTGATGTTGGGCGAACGTTGTATGAAGCGGATAATATGTTGAGAATTCGATTTGTTCGCCCAAACTGCTCCAAGCAGGGAAAGGGACTCGAGATTAGTTATCTTCCATAACTTGGAGTTGATGAGGTGATATCAGTCCACTTCTAGGTCAAGCCTTGAATAGGACGCACTGGATATGACTGTCTCCAAGTTCCTTTGCCATCCCGCACATGGACTCCACACTGACCTCCAAGCATCAGATGTCGTAAATTCGGTGCTTGACTCAAAGATGACAGAATCATTTCTTCGTGATGGTGATTCAGTACCCGGAGACCCACTTTGGTGTCCGGTTCACATTGCCACACGAATGTGGTGAGTCTCTTCATGTGCCTCAAAGCCGTGCAAAGATTATCGATACGCTTCTCTTCATCGTCGTCTTGAAGTGAACAATCGACAAGAGAGCTAGGGAACCGATCTGGGGCGGTGTAGTCTTGACGCGCACAGAGTTGAACTTCACGGATACTGCGAGCGAGATCGCCACGTTGTGCAAGATGGGCCCACATGGTAGACATTGGCGTACGAACACGAATCTTGCGATACTCTGTATGGTTCGGGATGATGAGTTTGGCCATGTTTCGTGAGGTGAAAGCCAGGGATAGCAGGTCTGGGACTTCGTCAATTTCAGAAAGGATCACTTCGATTATCTCGAGCGGCAGTAGAGAAAGAAATCTAGGAAAACATTGTGCGCGCGCCATTGAGGACTCGGCTCCACACGGTCACAAGGTAAAGTCGTTGTGCTCACTAAGTGAGTACTGGCTAAGAAAAAGGAAAATCGCAAGAAAATCGTTAGTGACTTTGGTGATGCATTGATGGCTAATCAATTGATGGGATGTTGTGGAGACAGTACTTAGACTCTAAGTATGTACTCTCAAGATTTTACACTCGATATGTATTCAATCTCCACGTTCGAGGTGAAGGACGAGACCTCCAGAATGGTGTACATAACATAAGCTACTGCAGACTAGAAATTCCTGATCGTTTCAGCCCTAAATTATATCATCAATGAAATGACGAAATTGCACAGGGCCATTGATAGTACAACATACCTTGTGGAATATTGGGTCGGATAGCTTGAGCCCATACAGTGCTAAATGCACTGTGTGACGACCAGTTAAATCGAGACTCGAGTAATGAAGTTGTAAAAATGACATACTCAGGTTGGCCTTCGTCATTGAGCATTCCAGGCTCGAGGCTGCCTGTATCTGCACCACAGCAAGGAGAGGAGGTGCCCCATACTACATCCAGGCTCATGAGCCACCTTTTAATAAGGGTGAGAGAAGACATGACATACGAGGACCAGCAGCCCAGATCGACCAACCGATGTATTCCTCATTGACTAGCATGTAGTTGAGCATCTCATCGATCATCTATAGAATACTCGTTGAAGCTCATTCAGAGAGAAATCGACCTTTATGAACCTGAAAACAGCCCTCGTTATTTCCTCCTCCGAACTCAGTGATCATGGCCCTGTCCTGGTATGAGCACTTGTGATGCGAAAGAACTTGCTTATCACTTCAAATTATTTTCTTGCAGAAAAGTCGTCAAAGCGGCGAGGTTTGAAGGTGCTGTTCAATAGAAACTAAGTCCCCTTCACCTGAGTTTCTTCGGAGTCATACCAGGCTGAGTACAGTTGTCATGGGAGCCTGAAAAATCAACGTCTAGAAGTCCGGAGTTGATCATCAGACACGTAGGTGAACTGTAGAATACCTACTAACCGAGGTACTAGATTATCGCATCAGAAACTGCAAGTCTCATCAACCACTTTTCACCAGACTCACTTCATGTATATCAAGGGCAGTGTTATTAAACGGATCTTGGAGCATGTTCAGGAAGTCACTCGACGGAGCGTCATTGTTTCCCGTAACCTGAGTGAAGGAATGACCACCTGTGAAACCATTGCCCGGTGCAAGGATGAGCTGTTGCGCTCCGACAGACCGGATACCATCAATCGCGGCCTGGTTATTCGCTAACACAAGTTCAGTAGGCTCAGAAAAGGAAAGAAGCATGGATCAGGATCACTACATGCAACTTAAATGGGAAGATGTAAATACCATGTCGTGAGGTTCATTGTTTATACCGAATATGACTTTGGCATTTGAGTTGAAACGACGCGCCAACTCTGCCCAAAACTCGCCAAACTGTTCGGTAGTGGCTGCAGTAGGATCTGAAGAATTGCCGATAACCTGACCACACTGTATGTCACTTATAGATAGATGAATCGGAGGAGTACATACGCTGCCAGAGAACGGTTGTTGAGACGGGTCGCTGGTAGATGTTAACTGTAAAGAAGAGCAAAGGCTTGAAAGGAAGCTTACTTGTAACGCATATAATTGTGGGGGTCAAGCAGAGCGTATGCCCCCTTTGTGATTGTGATGTAATTGATAGCATCGGCGTACTCAGCAAAATACTGGAGAAAGTCACAGACAGTTATGATATGTCAAGCCTCGTGATATCACTAACAGTTTCGTTGAATCGACTGCCCAGCCCAAAGGAAAGAGGACACATGCGTTCCATGAGGAAGGTAACGCGAAAGAAATTAATCTTCTCTTGGTCGACAAATATATCAACTGTACTCTATGATCATGAATGAGCACCATCTTTGGCGGTGCATAATCTAAATCGAACAAACCTTGTTTATGAACGCATAATCAACACCAAAACGGCCAGGAAGACCAAAGCCCTGAGTGTCAACGGGGGCAAAGACGCCGAATTCGCCTCCAGACTGGAGAAATATGTCAATATGCGGAGGCGCGGGGAAGTGGTTATCGATGTTCACCTCATTGACGCCAGCATAAAGAATTTTTGCCTGAGCTATGCAAAAAACAACAAGGAAAACAAGAGGTCGGACCAACGACAGAAACATGATTCTATCTCACTCGATCTGTGGTGAGGCCCTGAGCTTATATATACTGAACCCGAAAGGCCGCCCCTAGGGATAGCACGCGAACCTACGGTTATTCTTCGGAAAGTGACATGGCACTTGTACTCATAACAGATCAGCATCATCCCATAAGTGTCCTGAGCTTCTGTTTTCATGTTTCTCGCCGAATATTTAAAGAATTCGAAGTGTCTGCTCGATGGCACTAGAAGTCTCGTGTCACGGACATATCAGCGGAGAGAAGGAGTGCCGCTGAGGGAGAGAAATATGGGTAGACTGACCATGTGAACTTCAAGCTTCAAGATCCAGCATGAGATATCTTTTTGTATCTTAATTCTCAGGGGAGGCTGTGGGGGATGTAACATTTATCCGCTTGAACACACGGTGGAGAAGCGGATCTAAGACCTCTCAGCATCTCTCTCGCGTCTTTCTACATATAACCGAGTTGACTTGCGACTCGAAGGAATTAATCTTTAATTGATAGACAACACCTTCAATTGTCGTCCTTTCGTAGACTTTCCTGTTTGTATAGAGATATAATTGGTGTTTCCATCAACGAGCCTTGAGTTTGTAGATGCCGTATCGCAGCAAGTCGAAGAGTTGGGCCATGGTCACGGTATTTTTAGCTAGTGCGAGGTTTCGTGAACGCTAGAGAAGATCAAAGAAGAAAATAGCACTGGACCAGCTTCTTTGCCGATTATATCAAGCCCCCGTCTACTATGATATCGACGATTTGTGAACTTCAAATAAAGTTCTTCAAAGTAGAAGCGTTTCACGCCACCAGCAGTTCAGCACGTTTTCATTTGCACTTACTAACCCATTTTGTTCTTTAATGTTTCAACTTCATGCTCAAATCGATGAAGGATCCAATTGACTTCATAAGCTTAAAATTTCACACTAATCTGGGGAAAAGCAATTAGGAGTACGTGATTATGTAGTACAGCGAATAGCATATTACATACAATAGATAGTTAGAACGGTGTTCAATGCCCAGATTACAGAATTCACTCTGGACACCACCAAGCAAATCAGCGCCAAAATATCCATCACACATAAACACAGAGAACCACTCACTATACAATATCAATCAAAAAAAACAAAAACCTCTATACTAAACCTCTATAATGACGTTGCAGACGACGAAGGCTTTTCCCTCCCCAATACCTCATCTGCTTCAACACATTCCGTAGGATTTCTAAACACCCTCAGCGGGATATGTCCCGGCATCAGCGTGCGCGCAAGGTGGACCCGTGCCTGCAACGCAGCTCTCCTCTTCTCCGCCTCTGTCGTCTTCGAAACGGACGAAGCGGAGGATAAAATGGAAGACTTCGACGATACCGACCCGTCTGCCCCGCGGTTGGTCTTCTGGTTATGGTGATTATATGCGCTCGGAGGTTGCCCGGCCGACGTGGAAAAACCAAGGACAGACTTCATTGCTTCGGGCTCGGCAGTTAGAGGGGTGGATGTAAAGTAGTTGCTGCTGGGCTCATTGAGGGACGAACTTGGTGAAGTGGCCGGCGCGGTTTGCTTGTTGCTGCCCAAGAAGTTCGATAACGTCCTTCGAGTGCGTGGTCGAACAGTGTCTTCTTTGAGCCCGGCGACACCGAGGGACTTCCAGCCGGTGGGATCGTCGATAGGATCGCCAGCTTCTACGTCGCGAAGAAAGACTGCAAGTATCTGACCAGGACGTTCGCGAGCAAGTCTAGAATTGTGGTCACCATGAGTTGTAGCAGGGTCGGGAGGAGACATGCTTACTCCGCATATAGCTCCATATCTTGCTCGCCCGTGTCTCCGATGAGAATAAACTGTGACTCAGGGAAAGAATCGAGGACGTCGACTACACCTGCACGCTTACGTGCACCAGCTGCTGTCAGCAGGCCGTGGAATATCGAGCGGCCTGCATAGGACTTTAATCTGATCGAGCCTAGGGGTGCAATGAGTGAGACTTTGGTTTCGAAATACTTACTGGCCTTACCTGGAGGGAGTTGAGAAATTTGGAAAAACTCGCTTACGATGGGGAGAAGCTCGAATGGTCCATTCGACTGTGATCCAAAAATCAGGATGATCAAGATGAGACGTCAAGGCTAGACTCACCACGTAATGGAACCGGACACCCTGACTCCACATCGACGTATACCACTCCCCCATCCCAGGAATAATATTCTCCTTCAGATCCTTCACGAACACATTCTGGAAGACAGCACGAGCTCCTTGTAATATATTCGACAACTTAACAGTGTCGTCAATATCCGAGATGACCCGAATCGGCGAATGAGAAATCGGGATGCGCAACGTCTTGATCGGTGAGAAAGGTGTTTCCTGAGCACCGGTAGCAGTCGTGGCAATGGTAGTGGTAGTGGTGCGGTAGTTTTCATTGAGGATGTCAAGGTTTGACGATGGCCCTGACGGTACCACCGGCTGAATCTGCGCGGCAACAAGGAGGTCATGTTCATCGAGTCGATCCCCAAATGCAATATGAAGTGCACCAGGATGCTGGCAGAGATCTTCCCATTTTATCACGAAACGCGCTTGGAAGCTTCCATCAGCACCAGTGACGACGTCCTGGGCACCTACAGGGCCGTAATCAGTAGTTTCTTTATCACTAGCCTTTTTTGAGTCTTCAGCTTCGGTAGGGGTGGTGTAGTGGTGTGGCGATCCAAAGAGGTAAATGCGAACTATTCTTGATGCGAGGACGGAGGACCAGAATGGCTGAAGACGCTTTTCCAGATTTTCATGGAGCTTGCGGAGAGTTTCTGCGGGCAGAGATGAGCCTGCTCCATGATTGAAGATGCTTCTTTCAGGAGTGTCTCCTTTGGACACTTGATATGAAGTGGTATCTTCTGATATTGGAGAGTCAGGGTTCGAGGAGCTTGCAAAACTAGCGGGGTTGGGCGATTTATGTGATTCAGTTTTGACACGCTCGAGTTGACGTTCCAAAGTATCGAGTACGTAGTCTTCTGTAAGTTCATCTGGTCGAGGAGGAAGATTCTTGTGTTGAAGCAGTGCTTCGGTTGACGGCGACAGTTGGGCGACTAACTCTGGCTCAATAGCGTTGGCAGTGATCTTCGGCAGTGATGCGAAACCTAGAATTGGTGAGTTCCGGTATCAAGAGTGAAAATCAAAGCAAGAACAGGAGAAATTCATTCAAAAGCCAATATGCTGCTCAAAGGAAAAAAAAACTGCTATGTTGTCGTGAAACACAAGCTATCTTGACCGGCGGCACTGGTTGCAACGTGTATGAGCTTGCAAACAGGCTCAGTTCGGCCATCAAGCTGCGAGTTTCTGGAACGTAACACCTCACTGTAATGATATCATGATGAACTTGTACATACTTTTTGCTAGCCTGATGACCGCTCGCTGGGAACGACTAGCATTTTCCAACGAACGATGGCTTATCGCAAAACCGGACACGAAGACCTCGACTTCAAAGGCACCTGTCAATGGATTGAGGTGTTATTTTCCTATAGAAGTGCAAGATGAACGCACCTTCAATATCACCGCTCGAGGGTTTTCTATACCGTCGTACAGCCCAACCTGGAAATAGATTTAGGGCTTCATTGCTCGTGGTTCCGCCATCTCCGAGCCCTTTCCTTAGTCTGAGTTTTTGACCAGCCCATGCTTTCCAGCTTTGTCGACTTTCTTCCTGGCCATCCGCCACATTAGAACCGTTGCCAACCCTGAAAGAAATCTTGGTCCGAGTAGTATTGATGTAGTCCCAACCGAGGGACGAGACCCTCGACGACGTGGAAGAAATGTATCTCCAGGAAGAGGACATGTCTTTAGACATTGTGGGGGAAGAGAGAGAAGATGGTCATTGGCGCCGGTGGTGACGCGCACAAGCGGCCATGTAACATGGTAGACAACTACAAACTAAAAATGAGTCACAACGCATAATGTGGTTTGTCGCGACACGTGCTCTGAAATTGCCAACAGCGCGATAGTATGTACTTATAGACTGAAAACGCTAATAATACACTATGAATAAGAACCACGAATCATGAGTATATACATATTGGTGAAGATCAGTTGAACTGGAGAACACAGCATTCAGTCCCATGATATCCGACCTCGGGTCAAGGGTTGCGCCCACTGAATCTGATCTGTGTGTCCACCAATGCCTCTCATTAAGCGCTGCATTCTTTTAAGCTTTAAGCTTTCGTTTTAGGTCAGAAAAAGATGGGGAAAAAGACAGTTCAACCAGCAATCGCAGGAACTACCAATAATTAGAACGAATAAAAATACAGGAAGAGCTCAACAACCTTCAACAACGCGGCTGTGTCATAATAAGTACTGTCTCTTCATACTTGACACCCTCGACCTCTTCATACTCAAAAGCATCATTAGCATCGTACTCTCGATCATGATCAGGAGTCCCCAGAGTTCGTTGTGGCTCCCACGGTAGCTCTCGCCCATCCAAGAGAGCGATTAAATGAGCCATTTCGCGCTCCCGGGATGCCTGGGAGGCGGCGACATCCGCCATGTCAAAATCGAAAATACTGACGGTGGCGTCATCTTTGACTGCCATATTCATGATGCGTACATCGCGATGGCGTACGCCAGCTGCATGAATTGACTTGAGGACCTCGATAAAACCCTTCCTGAGAGGTCGTCGGACCAGGAATAGCCGGAACAAAAGTTAGACTGACCTCTCTTCCGGCGAGACTTGTACAGCACCTGACTTTGAAAGCGGTCGCTGCCACAGCCCTTGTCCAACATCGCTCATGACAAGAATCGTTGCTTGTACCTCATGATCATAGTAAATCCCAAACACACGAGGTATACCCTTGACGCCAGACGCTTTGAGATGTTCATAAACTTTGTACTCGTTCTGCAGGCGCGCGATGGCCTTAGGCTCCGTAGCCAACTTTACAACGATGTTGGAATACGATCGAGGTTTCCCATCCCGTCCGAGGAGCTCGAGGGTAGCTCTATGAGCATGGCCAGTTGAGCCGTCGCAGAGTGCAGTGGTGAGTGTGAGAACGAAATAATCTCGGGGATCACACACGTAGTCCGTTTTCTGGGGCCCCGAATTAGGCCTGCCATTTTCCCAAAAGGAGGATGGGACGAGAGTATTGTAATGAAGGTATTGAACGCGAAGCAGAGCCAGACGTCGCCCTTGTATCTCGTCGTTTATTTCCTGTCACCATAGATCAGTAAAGAGTTGCTTAGGAACAAAAAGAACGACAAACAAACCTGTAAGACCTCACAAGCCTCGAGCTTGCGAGCAGAGTCTTTCGCCGAAACAGTTCTAGTCCGAGGACGTTTTCTGGGAGCGGATGTTGAAACATGATGCTCATCACTGCGCTTGCGTTTCAACTTTCTATAACTCCTCTCTGACTCGACGGTTTCCGGCTCAGGTTGACGTGGACGTCGTTCAAATAGGGACTCTCTCTTTATAATTTGGCGGGTTCTCTCCAGTACGTCTTCAATGATGGAGAGGTACAACCCCAGATGAAGTTTTGTATAGGACGGGTCCGCGCACTTGGGAACATCAATGACTTCGGAAATGAACAGCGTCTGGCTCTCGCGATGCCGAAAACCAATTCTTTCATGGTTGGCACAATTAATCACGATAAAAGTCGCATCTACTTCAACAGCTCGTGCCCATGCCTAAAGAAGAGAGAGGTGATCGTTAGCAAGAAGAGTCGCGTAGAGAAACAGAAAACACGAACATGAAGCAGCATAGATTTGGAAAAGTCTCGCGCATCGTCTTTCTTGTAACGTGGATTGGCTTGAGGCAAGGTAACTTTGGGCCATCGGGGCTTATTTCTGCAGCCGTTGCGCTCTCTAGCAGCAATGCGGGAGCTCCATCGGCATCTAGTATTCAACGACGCTACTGAATCCCCCCACGCTGTACTGACAGCGTCCAGTGGAAACAGAAATCCGGTCTCCACTGGCTGACAGCCCGGCGCATATGTATGCGACCTAGGATTGAAACATTGTCGAGAGATATACTTGTTGATATCTCTCAGCCCCTGCTCCGATTGTACATCGCCCTCACAATAAAAATGGAAAACCGCGAGCTGGCGAAACAGTCCAGTAGCCTTCTCCAATAGCTCCCGTCGAGATTTTTCCATCGTGTTCCATGCTGCTTGGGCGGGTAACGAGGATTCGTCATCGGGATCTTTACGGAAGAACAGACCAGTGTTCTCGTGCATGGAGTAGTTTTTCGGAGACCTATCATGTGAAAGCTTGCGTCGTGCGAACTTTAGGCTAGAGGTCCACCAAGGGGCGTGTGGATGAAGCGAGAGCATGGATGCGACAGGGTTGATATAGTCGGCTACGGCTGATTTGTACACCTCACTGACCCCTTTGGCGTCGTTGACGTGCTTGATGTTCATAGGCGGCCGTACAAGGACATGCGTACCGCCCGTTGGAAACACCACCCCGTAGTCTTTGATCTTGTCCATTGCGCGGTCAACAGCTTTGGCAAGGTTGGCAGGTAGAGAGGAAAACGGAGCAACTCTCTTCAACGAGAGTCTATCGTCGACGTGAAAATCATAAAACGCGAATGGTGCAGGAACGGGGTCGCATGCAAAGTTGTCAGTATTTTGGGGGAGATATTTAGGGGTGTAGCTCAGTAGTTCTTGAATTGTAGTGTCAAGATTTTCACGGAAAACCTGCATTGGGGGATCAAGTGGAAAGGAAATTTCAAGAACGTAAAGAACAAAAACAACCGTACATGTTGAGCTTTACTTTCATTGTCGTTGACAGGAAGGACACTGAAAGGATCTAGGTACCGGTGTACATGTGTTATGAACAATGCTGAACAATGGTCACTGGTCCAGGTACGCATTGACCCCATTCCATGCGGCCGTTGCTTGGACCCTCGGATTAGCACAGTCTGCCTTGCTGCGTCATTCGACGTGCTCTAGTAAACGCAGCACGGAGCAGCTGAAGCGTATGATTTGCATGACGGAATAACTTGACCAGAAGTTTCCAAAAGACATGGAAAAATGGGGAGTCAACTAGTCAGGCCTACAGGTTCAGGGCCAGCGCTCCTGACGTCACGCCCACTTACAAAATTCCCACGATTCAAATTACCTCCAGGCTCCAGCTCAAACTTTTCACTTTTTATAAAACCCAGTCTAGAAATCTCGGAACTGTACGGCAGAACCCGCGCTGCTCGTGTCATAGGGTTTGCCTAGCTCGGCCACTGGGAAGGGTTCTTATGGCAGCTGCGTCTCACAGTAGCCATCAACTGCCAAAATGGTACCGTCCGGTGCTGAGCGCTGATGACTGGTCGTGGAAGTTTAGAATCTCACATATATGGCAGATTCGTACAAAGAAAGAGATTATCGACCTTTCATGACTGGACATCAGGATCTCGACGTTCTCATTGTAGGTGCAGGCTTCAGTGGCGTGTACCATCTCCACAGATTGCGCAAGGCGGGATTCTCTGTCAAAGTATTTGAGGCTGGCGGTGGTTTGGGTGGTGTCTGGTATTGGAACTGCTATCCCGGCTTACGGGTTGACTCCGATTTCTCGATTTATCAATTCTCCCTCGAGGAATTATGGAGGGATTGGAACTGGACAGCGAAGTATCCAGAGCGGCAGGAGCTAATCGAGTATTTCAACTATGTCGACAAAAAACTCGATCTGAGCCGTGACATCTCCTTCAACACTCGAGTAACATCCGCCTCCTTCAACACCAGCACGAATCGTTGGACAGTCTTCACCGACACCGGAATCATCTCCAACCCCCACTTTTTCGTCCTCTGTACTGGCTTTGCATCCAAGCCCCTTTTCCCCGACATACCAGGTCTTGATACTTTCCAAGGTGCCATGCATCACACCTCATTATGGCCCCAGGCTGGGCTCGACATTACCGGAAAACGCGTCGGTGTTATTGGGACAGGCGCCAGTGGCGTACAGGTGACACAGGAGGCAGGAGCTATCGCAGCTCATCTCACTGTATTCCAACGTACACCCAATTTCGCCGTGCCGATGGTGAATCAGCGCCCGATCAGCATAGCTACGCAGACTAAGATGAAGGAGGAAATGTATCCGATCCTTTTCAAGCGCCGTCAACAAACCTTTGGAGGGTTCCAATTCGACCGTATACCGCGCGGCATGTTTGATATGTCTCCAGAGGAGCGATATTTCATGTTCGACGACCTCTGGTCGAAGGGAGGGCTCCGCTTCGTGCACGGTTCGTGTCAGGATATACTCACCAATGAGGAGGCGAATTCTGAGGCTTATACGTTTTGGAGGAAGAGGGTCCTTGAGAGGGTTCGGGACCCCGAGATGCAACGCAAGCTCGCACCGGAAAAACCACCACATCCGCTCGGAACCAAGCGAATTAGCCTGGAGGAATCATATTACGAGGTGTTTAATCAGCCTAACGTTGTTCTTGTCGACCTCAATGAAAATCCAATCATCGAGGTCACTTCAACGGGCTTGAAGACTCAGGATGGGGTGTTGCATGAACTTGATGTGCTTGCACTCGCTACAGGCTTTGATGCCCTGACGGGGGCGATATCTCGAATTGACATCAAAGGGACAGATGGGGTTTCCATTGATGACAAGTGGAAAAAGGGTCTCTCGACTTATTTGGGATTGGCAGTCACAGGATATCCCAACATGTTCATCCCATTTGGTCCACAGGGTCCCACCGCATTCTGCAACGGACCTACATGCGCCGTAAGTTTTCTCACTACCAGTGACCACTATATAATGCCACTGACGCTTATTTTTCAACAGGAAATACAAGGCGACTGGGTCACCGACTGTCTCATCTATCTTCGCCATCACAACTACATCCGTATCGAGGCAACGCCAGAAGCTTCAGAAGCCTGGGTCCAGCGCGTAGATGAGATCTTCTCCAAAGGTCTCTTAGGCCGCGCGAAATCGTTCTACGTAGGTGCGAATGTGCCGGGGAAGCGCGTCGAACCGCTCAACTTTACTGGCGGGCTCCCACTATACAACTCTCTGATTCAAGAAAGTGCTCGGAGCGGATACACGGGCTTTACGTTGACTTCAGCCACAGGTACTGGAGTCAAACCCTGACTAGAGACTAGGGATTGACTTTCCATCCCTGCTTACGAGAACTGCCTTATCAACGATTGACACTGATGCAGGGTATGTCGCTGCAATCTCTCGTAATTAAGTAGAGTTTTGTCAAGAGAAGGATCTAGTGACAAAATGTTCACTGTCGGTATCATATTCCTCGATTACGAGAAGCCTCGAAGGCCTATTATTTCTGGCTTTGGAGATGGAGGTGCTCACACTCAAAACTAGTTTGAGACGTGAATCGGGCAAGGATCTCTGAATCTTTTCGACCCGCCAGTGTGGCCGTTCCTCCAGGTTGCCTCACTTTGAACGTCACGTGCATGGCTTAATCTTTGAGACAAGCATATGACTACTGGCAGGATCAACCAGGTAACTACTTTCCGTCCTTGCACCCCTAGAGGCGCAACGCACGATAGTCGCAACAGTGAAGTCACTTTCTCGTTCGGGAGTTCATCGATCGGTCAATGGTTCAGTAGCCAGCCTCAAGGACGCTTTCAGAAAGCTTACTAGCATCCGAGTCCGACTACAAAACCGCCTTATCCCCCGGATCTCACAAATTTCAGACACACTTCACCCTGTCACTGACAGCGACAAAGATCATGGTCTTCAAAGAGAACTACCAACGACCGGCACGGTCACAAGGACACTCGCAGCAGTCGCGGCGGATTCTCAAGTGGTTAATTGCAAACAGGTTTAGCTATCAGCAAGT
>JAGGAX010025189.1:0-15544 GCA_017657335.1 Termitomyces titanicus | reverse complement strand
CTTTACCTTTAGAAGTTTTAATTGGATACATCAAAAGTTTTATAACATTTGCCCCGCCAAAGGAAAGAAGGACGGAGAGGGCTCCGTCCTCTCCTCTATTGATTCCGAAGGACGGAGGGGAGGCCCTCCTACCCCCCTAGGGGGGAAATTGGAGGCGGGGGGAAAAAGGGTTTTTAATTTAGATTCTAAATATTTTACTCCCTTAGCTCTAGCTGTTTTTAGTATGTCCAGAGCTACGTACTTAAACGATTGTATAGAGTTATATATAGGTCGAAAATTAGAAGAAAAAGATATAATGAAAATGTGTCAAATGTTAAACTCTTGTTTTGAATTAGATTCCAGTATAAGGAAACTAGCAAAAAATAAATTTGCTATAGTCATATCTAAAGAATCAGTAAAAAGGTTCCAAACTATAGTATCGCCTTATTTTATTCCTACTTTAAATTACAAAATAGGTTTATGTACTCCTTCAAGTATTAAGAATACTAGAGCCTTATTGCTTGAAAGTCTCCTTCAATTCTGGGTGAATGAGGAAGCATGCTTTAACCTTGGTCAAGCCACGTGTCTTCTTTTTCTTCATGTTGTCTAACTGGGTCCAAATATCTCTGAGCTCACAGTGCACCAGTGTGCAATGTGCATTGAATGCTGCAAGCCGAGCCAACAAATGTTGATTTTCTTGCTGGTACGCTTCTGCATTTGAAGAGCACAAATTTCTGATTGAAGCTCCAAGGAAGATTTTTGCTCATCCTGAGTTAATCAAGGGAAGGATCGTTGGGAATCAAGGATGATGGAAAGGTTGGCAGTGAACAATAAATGTGTGAGGACAGAGTGAGCTCCTTCAATGAAGAAGTGTGAGGCTTGCTCACTGTCTTCCAACCCGGTTTCATTTAGCTGATCCACTCCATCATTGGTCTCAGCATTGTCCTTGCACTTGACCTCACAATCAGCCCCACATTTGACCTCAATATTGTTGTCAACATCATCATTGAGACCATCATTGAACCCATCATTGAACCCAACATCAAAACCATCATCCAAATTGTCACCCTAATCAGAGTCATCAGGGTCTGAATTCTCTGCCGGCAAACTGGAGACCTCATTGGGATAGGTATCTGGTACGTGAGCCTGTGTTGAAGAAGCCATACTTGGCTCAAAATCATCTGGAGTAAATATCATGGGGTTAAAATACTTTCGTCCTGAGTTCTGACGGCCTCCTTCATATTGTAATCCCTTCTCATCCATATTCCATTTATGCTGTGGTGGGATGCCCTGGAGATAATGTTTTTCTAAGTCAGTCCAGTGGTTGCAATAGTTGCTGATGGTCACCCTGTTGAAGTCCTTGGTGCGTTTTGGGTTCAAGCCATTTGATTTTGACGCTACAAGATCTGGGTGCCGCTTCATGAAGTGCTGGCACCAATTCTTCCCTGGCATGACTCCACAAATCTCCTTGACACATCCATGCAAAGTCAGGATCAAAAAAAATTGACCAGAGAGCGCAGCCTTCTCTGCCCAGGCAAGAAGAACCTTTTCCTGCTTATCAGACAACAGTTGACGTTTTTTGTAGCCCTTCCAATGTGACTGATGCTTTCCACAGGCTCTATCACTAAGAGTCTTAGGGTTGACCTGGAGAATTTAATTGGCTGTCTTACAGCCAATAGGATGTGGCACTCACCTTCAAATCTTGAGCAGCCTTGGCATAGCTCACATAAGCCCTCTCACTAACTCCTTGGATAGCTGCCTGCAGGTGCTCTTCATAGTTACAAGAGCATTGCAGGTGGCAATGCCCCATGAAAACAAGAAAAAACTATGCAAGCAAGTGTTAATGAGCAAGATGCAACATGTCAAAAATTAAAACTCCGACTTGCCATTAAATTAGTGGGTTTGACAACCTCCTCAACATCCTTGATGAAGAGACTTGACAACACGATATTCACTCGACCTGAAATAACTTGGAGATAAGTTAAGTATAATATATTCCAGCTATATACCACCAACTTTGGGATGCTTAATGTGGCTTGTTGTGCCAGATTTCTTTTCTGTCTGACTCAGAGGGTCCTCTGAGCTACAGGTAAGGCATAGTACAACAGTTCTCTCACAATACTCTAAGTTTCTCTATGTGTGATGTGACATCTGCCTAATTTGGTAGCCTCATGCTACATATTTTGAACTTCTAAAGTCCTTCTACTCAATAACCCTTGATCTACGCTCTGTGGAACCCCACCCCCCCCCCCAGTCTGATCAACTAGGAGAATACCCTCTTCATAAGTCACTAAACAAAATGTCTGATAATAACAACCTTCACAGGTACCCACTCAAAACTGTGGCCTGGTTGACTAGGAAACTGGTTTGATGCAGGATGTGGTGGAGAGTGTGCATGAATCCGGTTGGACCATGCATGGGGACACCAAGAGAAATGCCAAAGGTGGTTCCCAGCCCGTGCTTGAGGAGCCTGGGCCTCCTGGCAATAATAACTGCAAGGAGTATGTTCAGCCTGCCAGAGTCACTGGTGGTCTGTGTGAAGGGCACCCTTGATCCACGTCAAAATCAGCCTTGACTAGGTTCAGTAGTGAGCCGCTACAGGGACCAGCCCATCCTGAGGTAGCAGATGGACAGCGTCATGTTGATCTTAGATATGTCAATATACATTGTCCTTCTGAACATGAGACTGACCTTGAGGCAGAATGATGAGGTCAATGACCGTGACTGTGTTCACAAAGGTAAGAGAGCTGATCCCAGTAATTGAGGTGATGCAGGGCTGTCAGGAGACGAGCTTGATCCCAAGCTTCAAGGCAATATGCTGTATGCATACAACTTGAAGAAGGAGCTTGGTGATGTCCAGCACAACAATGATGGGTTGGGCCTGAATACAGCCAACAAGATGACTAGTGCTTCTTGCAAAAAGAAGTCTAAATCCAAGTCTCAAAAAACTAGAAAGAATAAGTACTCACCTGAGTTAGGTGACCAGATGGAGGGGATGACTGAACCTGCCTCCAGTAAGGCTTCACTGGACCCTGTAGGGGATGATACGGGCAGTGTCTTATGCTCCATCAACTAAATTTCCCACTGGAGTGCGCTAGGCAAACTGTTCATGGAGATCAGTCGCAAACATGATGCTGACTCATCAGACTCAGGTTCAGATTACTCCTCAGAGGATAGCAACTTCTTGAGCAGCTCGTCAGATGATGATTCACCCTTGTCTAGCTTGTCCAGTTCATCAGAGGACTCCTCCAGTGATGACTCTTCTGATTTGGATGATTTGCCTCCCCACAAGTGTTGAAAGATATGCAGGGACAAATCTAGGAAAGGCAAAAAGCATTCAAAGAAGTTGAGGAAACGCCAAGCTTACCACTGTCACTCCATGTCAACGATCAAGCCTATACTTCCTGAAAAATACAATGGAGATTCAGATATTCAGAAATTCATGCAGTTTATTAATCAGTGCTCCACCTGACCAACAGATATGTTGAGCAGAGGTGCCACATCACCATGGTAGCCAGCTTCCTCACTGGCAAGGCCTGGACCTTCTATTCCAGGGAAGTATTATGATGTCCTCACAAATGGACCTTGGAACAGTTCTCCAAAAAAACTATTCAATGAGTGCTTCCCAATAGACTCTGGAATGAAAATACTTTCAGGAGTCAGGTCTGTGGGTGCATGTGGGCATTGGTCAATTGCGGAAACAACACTGGGAGAAGGCGTCATCACATCATGCTTGATCGTTGGCAAGCTGATCAGTAGGCTTCTGTCTCAGAGCATGGTGGATGGGTGCAAAATCATTTGTGGTTGCAATTGTTGTGCTGGCAAGCAGTCAAAAGATGCTCCTGCCTTCTGATGCTTATCTCAGCATGTCACCTGTAGAGCACATCAGATTATGATCCAGTGATGGCATACTGTGCATGATCCCAGTAACGAGTCACCTCAGATGAAATCAGCAATTAAAACATGAGATATTTAGCTCATGTGTACTTACCACTTCCAATCAATGGATAAATGAGATCCTTACACCATATTCAGAGCCCAGAATTTTAGACAATTTGATACGGCTGCTATTAATTTTTTTTTGAGGGGTCATGCACAGGAACACAAAATTTGGGTTAATGAGTCAGCCTACAGCATTTGCTGAGCGCATGGTTTCAAAGTGACGGAATATGACATTCTTATGTTATACAGCCAGACACTCATGCTCTAGCACAAGCTTAGGTTTATAAGCCATTCCTCCATGTTTACTACATCAACCACTAATGGATCTTTGTTTTGACCCCAGAAACACTTTGTCATGGATTCTGAAGACCAGGTAATGGGCAGGGAGTTGCTTGATCCTATCTAATCACGATGAGTGTGGTTTTCAGCCAAAAAATAGTAAAAAATCTGAGCTGATGAGAATCTTATCAGTACAGTATAAGCTTGAATTGAACCACTGATCCAATGTAAGAGACTTAAGATGAACCCAATATTGGTGAGGCAAGTGGCAAGACCTGAAACTTGGTAAATCATTTGTGATCTGCTGCTAGTATCATGCTTGTAATGTTGGAGGAAGATAATTTGTCCTTGCCTATAATGTTGGAAGAAGATAATTTGGGATTGGATTGATTTTTTCATGCCTGGACACTCACTGAAATTGTTGAGATAGGACTCTGTACCTTGCACCGCACTTCCTAATATGTCATTTGATTACTAATCTACATACAATTTTTTCCTATTTTGTAGGCACACCTCAGTTGCTTACCACTACCCATGGTTGCCTTAAGGTGTGTATATTCTTACATTATTATATTTCATACTCATACTTACAATGCTCTACCTAGCATATTACTTACAGTTACATATCAACAGGTAGAGCAATACAGTCACTTACTACTATCCATGGTTGCCCTGAGTATATCACTTATGGTTACATATCAACAGGTTATAGGCCCCATCCTCACCTTTTCCATTTAATCTGCAACCACTACAAGACCCTTTGCAACTCAATTATCTTCTGCCATGTCAGGCACTGGATCAATGCTGTTACTGTTCACCCTTGCCAAAGATCTAAAATGCAAGGGCCATGATAACTATGCCAGCTGGAAGATACAAATGATTGCACATGGAAAACCTCGTGGCCTCCTCAATTACTGGCAGAACAAAATTTTTGTTCCCCAATCCCTCCAATCACCCAAACCCAAAAAATCTGAGAGAGAAGGAGAAGATGACACATCTCCTCTGGTTCCTCCCCCAGCTTCCATCCCAAAAAGCACTGACATAACCCCAGTACATTTGTGTTACCCAAACAAGCTCAAATACAAACTCCATGGAAGCATGGCTCTGTCATCAATCCTGATCAACCTGTGTGCCCATGCTGCTTGGTCATTCCTGGCAGTATGGAGCTGGAAGTGAAAGGATGTGAAATATAAGGGAAGAAGAACTATCCAGGTGCAAGTTCATTGATGGGGGAAAGGTTGCTGGTGAAGGTGGTCACATTGAGAAGATGCATGCATTGAGAAAAGCTGCTAACAATGCAGGGGAAAATATTACAGATGAACACTTTATCACACTTCTTGATTTGTTCCCTGAATCCTAGGACCACATTGTATCATCCATGTATAGGGAGAAAGACCTTGTACAGATCATCCAGATGCTGACGACACATGGAGAGCAAATTAAAAACCACTCTGGATCAAGTGTGTCAAGCAGAACAGTCAGTACTGACACCATGAAAGCACTGGAGACAACAATCCACACATTGTTGAAGTATCAAGGGTGTCTGCATGTGACACCCCCTTTAGATTCTAACATGTACATACATTGTCGTCTAGTTCCATGACATTCCATACATTAACACTACCGTTGCCAATACTACTTGCTCATGTCATCCGTGTTCAGCGCATCATGTGCATCTCTATGGACCTTAAAAGGTTTCTTGTGCTTCTTTTGTGTGTTTTCTCATATTTCTCTGCCCCTTTGCTGCCCCTACCTTTAACAGGTTATGGGCCCTGGCCCCAAGGTTAATCAAACAATCACTGCTTCTTGTGCTTCCATCATGTCATACGCCCTTCCTCATTCATTTTCAACCACGCTGCACCACAACGTCCCTGAGAAACTTGACAATTCTAATTGGTTCATATGGATTAAGAAGATGACAGGTGCTCTCCGCACCATTGGCATGACTGGGATTGCTACTGGCAAGCTCCCTATACTCAGCCAGGAGGAGAAGAAGGATTGGGATAGGTCAGATGAGATATTGAGTAGGCATATTTATGGGTGGGTCTCAGATGAGTATCAGTATCTTGTTGAAGATTGCAAGACTGGTACTGCTGCCTAGACTGGTCTCAAGGCTTACTTTGAAAAGTCAACCATTGGTAACCACATGGCTGCTTGTGCAGCATTCTACAAAGTCCGGCATGACCCTGACTATCCTGTTTCAGTTTACATTCAGGCTCTTCAGTCTGCCAAGCAGAAACTCACTGCCTTTGGTGTCAAGATCGAGAATACTTAGTTCAAGGATGTCCTTCTCATGCACTTCAACAAATCCTTCCATACTGTTCACCTCAGCATCCTCGCTCAGACCACTGAACCTGATCTTGCCAAGATCAAAGACATGCTTGCCAGCTCTGCTACCATAAACTCCGTCACTGTCAAATCTGAGGAAGCCTTTGCTGCTCGAGGCCATAGCTCTGTTAGGTCCAACAGTCCATTGGTAGATGATAAGGGTAATTGCTGGTGTGATCCCAAGTCTGATGGATGCCATCGCTGTGGCAGGAAAAGTCATTGTGCCTATGCCTGAATCTATGACATGCCTCGCAATATCAAGGACCACATTATGAAGAACCCTTGCTCTAGCTCACCCTCTCATTCACTCTCCCACTTCCCACCTTGTCATGCCTGTATTGCTGATGACTCTGTCCCAATCTGTGCTAACACTGCCTATGCTAATCTTTTTGAACCTGACCCCAATTATGTTGACCCTGCCTCTGATGATGAGTGGTACACAGCTCTTTCTGCTGAGGAACATGCTCCTCATATACTTTGATGGATAACCTGGATTTGATGGGAGTATTTCTTCTTGTGTCACGTTGGACAGGTGGGAGTGTTGAAGTATTGAGGGTGTCTGCATGTGACACCCTCTTTAGATTCTAACATGTACATACATTGTCATCTAGTTCCATGACATTCCATACATTAATACTACCATTGCCAATACTACTCACTCATGTCATCCGTGTTCGGTGCTTTGTGTGCATCTCTGTGGACCTGAAAAGGTTTCTCATGCTTCTATCACGTGTTTTCTTGTGTTTTCCTGCCCCTTTGCCACCCCTACCTTTAACACACATTACAGGCCCAGATAAACAGCATGTAAAAAAATAAGTTCAATTATGATAAAAAGTGCACAAACTGCAGAAAAACAGGACACTTACACCCAGACTGTTTCTAGGAGGGTGGAGCAAAGCAGGGTCAATACCCCTTGTGGTAGAAGGGGAAGCAAATGGCTTTGATCTCTGGTGCAAACTTCACATCTGCAACTTTCAGCAGACAGGTACAGCCTAGTGTTTGCACTAACGGCTACCTTCACATCAATCCATAAATCCATATTTTGTGACAACAAATGCCTCTTTGAATGTGTAGCACTCACAGCTGGCAACACTCCCGATAATAGTAATTCAGTTGCCTTTGCTGATTCAGGATGCACAACTCACTTTTTCAAAAATCAGGATGCATTCACAGAATACAAACCTGTGAATAAACTGATTGGGCAATCATCAAAAGCACCAGGTGTCATGTAGGCTGTTGATATCTTGCTAATGTTACAAGTGCTGACAATGTACAGAAGTAAAACTACTATGTCAAGGCTAAATTTCATATCAACTCCCTACTTCCTCCTTCAATCTTTCAACAGCTCTCAATTTCTTCAGTTTTATATGTTCCTGTCTTGTACATCTAGGCTGTTGTGGTCTATGATGTTGGCTGATTGCATCCCTTTGGCTCACCAGCTCAGAATCATCCACCTCAGCTCCGTCAACTTCTAGATGCCCTAGCAGTTGTCTGAACAATGCATGATTAAGAACAGGTATTAGGTTCTATTGTCTCTTCAATTTCTTTCTTGCCTCCTTTTGTGCAGCCCATTCTGGATCATAATTATCATGGATGGGTTGCAGAGCCTTGCACTGTTCCTCTCTATAACAAACTCCTTCTGCCATCACACAAGCCTATACCAATGATTAGCAGTGTAATCTGTCAAGTGAGTCTAGGAAATACTTACAATGTGTGCATCAATCTCATCAATGTCTCTCCTAGATTGCCTTGCCGACATATCATTCCATCAGGCCTGCTCACTCCTCATCCTTGCTGGATGCTCCTCAAATAACATTGACAGCCCTGTAAAAGCATTCATCATCATTGGTTGACTCCCTCCTATTGATGTAGTGCACACAGAGCATGGTGTCATGGGACTAACTGATACATTTGGCCTAAAATGTTGCGTTTTTGGGCTCACCCAGTCCAATTGCAGTCTAAACTGAGGCACTGGTAGGAGTCCTGAAGGAGCGGGAGGTTGGACAGGTGATATTGAGGATGGAGTGTGGACCATGATGACCTTGTTGAGCTGTCACTGGTGCTGAAGGGTGTGGACCATATTAGGATATGTTGGACAACTGGGTAGATCATTGCAGACTGTGGGCTGGACCTTGCAATAGCTGTCTTGACTTTAGGACGACTCTGACTTGGTGCTGGTGAGGAAAATCTCATACTTCTTCCTCCCTGTTTCAGAACAAAGGGTGCCACCTTTGGATTGAGCGAGTATAGGGACAAAACACTTGGAGCAGGCTCTGCAGCTGGATCAAGCTCACCATCCTCTTCAGGCTCTCTGTCTTTATTGTTTGTATCAATCGTTGCATTGACCTTGTCAGTGACCAAAGCAAGCTCAGTAGCCACCTCTGTATCTCTGTCAACTGCATGAGGCAAGGCAACAACCACATCTGTAGCAGGCTTGCCTGACCTCTCAATGCTCTCTGTAACTGATGGTAACTCCAAATTTGTAGCTTCATATTCAGGATGTCATTGATATTAAATGGAGAAGACAGCCAGATCACACTCACCAATTCCCTCCGTGTTCTCCACATCCTGCAGTGGATTTAAACCTATGCCTTTGTCTTCATGATAATAATTACCATTGAGTGCAACAACAAGCACATCATGCTGAATAGAAGTCTCTTCTATCTCTCTTGAATTATCTTCATCATCATCTTCACCTGGAATTGGCACCCTCAATACAAGCTCAAATTGATCACTTTGATAGCCATGGACATTGGGCATGACAACACCTGAAGCAGATTCCAATGGTTGCTTTTGTGTTCTCCAGGACTGACAGGAGGTTCTCCATGTTTATGCATGTTAAGCAAGGTGATGGCTGGAGCATGCTCGATGGACATCTCCTTCTCTTCCAGATTGACTTTGTCTTCATCTTCATTGGGCAAGGGTGTCCTCAGCGCAATCTCTAAGTCATCTGATTCTCACCTAATAAGTGGAGTAGCTCTACGCCTCGGCCAACACAAATCAATAATGATCTTCACAACAATTGACCAGCCAAGTACAAACTTAAAGCCATGCTTGACCAAGTCCGATGTCATGTCAGCCTCTATAGTTTGACATGCGGTCAGAATTGATGCCAGAGCTGCCATTTCCAGAGGAGCTGCAAGCATTGAAGTTGCTTCCGCCACAGGTATCAATGCTGTTGGAGGAGTCACTGTTGCCAGGGAGGTTGCCATTGCTGTAGATGTCATTGCTGTTGCCTTTTTCCAAATCCCCTCCAGCATGGAAATGCCACTAGTCGCCTTGTGGAAGGCCTCTACCTGCTTCACTATTGCGACTCCAACAGTCACATTCATCTTATCACCAACAATATCTCTGTCTTGTTCATCCTCAATCTTCTCGTCATGCATGTTCATGGTGTTCATCACCTCTTTTACCCCACACACACATAATCTGTAGCCAGGTGACATGCAAAAGTTGCCAAGCCTGTAACATAACCAAATATCATTGCCAATTTTGATTTGATGAAGGATGGAGGGGGTGTGTTGTCATTGTTGTCATTGTCATTCATGGATGAGGGTGGTGGAGGTGGAGGTGGAGGTGGGGGTGGGGGCTCATCACCGTCATCATTTGGACTGGGTGCAGGAGGTTCAGGATTGTCAATATCTTGACTTCTGAGTTTGGATTCAACATCAATCTCAAAGTCATCCTCAAGATTGTCTTCAGCATCAGAAGACTCCTCCAGGCTATTTTCCTCATACACGGAATCTTCCTCATTGTCAGTGTCAGAGTCTTGGTTATCGTCTCCTTTGCCATTGCTGCTGGAGTTGTCTTCCGTGTTGTTGTTGTCATTGTTTTTTTGTCCTTATCATTGTTGTTTCCATCATCTCCTTACTTGCTATCACCTTCATAAGGTGGATCTGGGTCTGGAGGATCTCCATCACTATCATCTCCAGATGGAGTGTCCCTGTCTGAAGTGTCCTTGTGAGAGTTGCTATTATTGCTGTTGCTGTTGCTGTTACTGTTATCAAGTGAATTCCCTGAGGCTATGTTTTCCTTATTCAAAGCAGCACATTTGACAATGACAAATGTTGCACCTGGACAATGAACTGGTGTCAGCTACATATACTTACAACACCATGGAACTTGCCTGACAAGACTATAGGGATACCCATCCCACCCATAATCTGCACAAGCAAAGTCCCCTGACCATCTTTTAGGTCCAGTCTAATGATGGTTTTGGAAGGTGTGGCGTACTCTATCTGTGTCTTACTTGGCGGTGGTGGTGGAGGAGGGGGAGGAGGAGGAGGCAATTGGATGATCATAGACCCAGGTACCAACACATTAACCTTAGGACAAAGCGTGAGCTGCTGGCATGCGAGGGTGGCAAGTATAGTAACTATACCAGTGACGATGTTGAGATTAAACCCATAGAAACCTGATTTTGAGACTGACCTTCCAGAAGGTCAAGAAAATAGTGTTAAAAAACGCATTTGTGCAAATAGGTTCTGGACAAGATAGATGAGGCTTGTCCAGCAGATATGATCATCCTATATTATGGTGATTTGGGTGGTTCACATGTGAATGTGAGCAACTTGTCAGCCACATTGTTGGTTATACATGGTCATTGTCTTTGAGCTTGTCATCCTCTGCATAGTGGAAGTCTGTGTTGAGTGAAATGTCGATTGTAGATATATGTATCCTGATTCCATAACTAGTTATCACAAAACTCCAGTATTCAGTAGGTATATCTCTATCAGAGGCATTAGATGATGTGTGTTGATTGATTTGATAGCAGAAAGCAAACTTAGCCATGATGTCAGATTTCTAAATATGTATACATAATCATACACTCTCTTTAGGCTTTACTTCCAAGTCCCGACACTTGGGACATTAACATTTTAATGTTAACTCTGTCTTTCTCTGACACCTTTTAGGATTGATTCCTCTTTCATACAGTGGAATATGTTGTTATTGCTCAATGTTATTTTCTTTGTCACTGCAAATTTTGACAAATCCCTGTCATATTTCATTTTTTGACAATTACAGTACAGAGATTAGTAGATATTTGATCTCAATCACACTGAGTGCAATTCCTAAGTATGAATTGAACAAGACTAGTGCCTATGTATTCAAGAAAGGTATGTCTCTGTGGTCTGTTATGCATGTCAGTAGAATGGGGTGCATAAAAATCATTAATTGGCCTAGATAATTGAGCTGAACCCATCAAAATGATGTATCCTCTTGTTATCATGATATGAACTTGCTTGAACAGTCTAAACATTTCTCTTACTTGTATTCTTGCTGCTTGACTTTTTGACCTTGAAATGGGAGTTTCTTGAAGAAACCCTCCACCCACCAAGATGTTGTGTGCCTGGCCTGGCTTCAGGCCATGAGCCAAGCCAAGCCAGGCCAGCACCTGCTAGTGGCTTTGGCCTGGCTCATGATGTTGGAAAGCCAAAGCCAACGGCTTAGGCCAAGGCTTTTCAAAGAGGATAAGATTTAATCAATGACTTGTAAATGACGTATGTTTGATGGAAAGTCAACATTCTATCTTGACCTTATGACTTTATTCAAGTCCTGACTATGCTCACTGATAATAGCATAGTCATGCACCTTCACTAAAAATGTTACTTCCTTTGATTAATAGTCGAAATGCCTCAGTATATATTGATTAGGTGTTCTTCTTCTCTCCACCTTTTTTCTTTGCCTCTATGAACTTTCCTGACATGCTTACAGTGCACATAACACTGATATAATTAGTTAAAAACAGGTATGTCTACTGTTCAATATAAAATAAATTGTGACTGCTGAAAGCCAGGGCCTGAGCCAAGTCAAGCCAGAGCCAGGCTCCCACTGAACAAGAATATTGATTGCTGCTATTCAGGAGGCTCGTAAACCTAAAAAAGCATGAAGATGATACTTTCAGATTATGCTGATTTTTTGGCTTAGTTTTTTTTAAATAATGGTACATAGTAACACATAAGATATTTACCTTGAAGAAAGATAATTATGGAGCTCAATGTAAGCAGTCCTGCATGTGCCTACAGAACCATGCAACCAAAAGGCAGAACAACTGAACAGTTACCTGTTCAGCTGTGACACACTATATATGTAGCTTATGGAGATGCTGTAAGCCAGGCTTACACCCTCACACTCGCTGGACAATGACCCCTCCAGGCAGAACTGGCTCCAATCCCATGTTCCCAGAGTTTCCTCATGGGTCCCCAGAGATGCAGGGCACATACATTGGTGGGGCTGCATTAGCAAAAGAGCACTTTCAATAGATGGCCAAATATGGCCTGGGAGGTAAAAATATGGTAAATTAAAGAGGATACTAGCCCAAATAATGCAATCCCAGGTGATATTTAGCCATATAATGAAAGTACTCTTTTGCTGATGGCCTGCCCTTACTACCCCAAGGTTTCAACCCCTTGCACATGAGTTCCATTCAACCCTCAGTAGCCATAGCCAGTACAGTACAGTTTTTTGCCATGGTCTGGGATTGAACTCTCAGCCCCAGTGAAAATTGTGTTTAGCCAGATCAGGCCAATTCAAGTCATATTGAAACGCATCGAGCCAAATCGTGTGATATCGAGTCAGCCTTTGATGACTTCAATGTCAACCCAACTTTTGATTCAATTTAGTCAACTTTGTCCGAGCCTTTTGGGTCTCTGTGACACTGCTACGTACCTTAGATTTCATTGCATGTTGCTTATCTCACATGACAGCTGCCTCAAATAGCTTTGATGCACTAATAGGGTACGCATCAACTTCTCTTCCTCTTCCCACCATCACCTAACTGAGACATTCCTTAGTTTGCCTGCCCACCTTACAGGTCACTGTGAACTTCACCTACAGGCCCATATGGACTTCTGAGCCATGATGGAGGAGGATATCGGAAACTAGTCAGTGTGTCCACACTCTTGCTGCTTGCAAAGTCTTATTCTTTCTTTACTGCTGCTGCTGCCATGTATCATGATCTGTTGTAAATGTAGGTAAGCATATACTTACCTTTCTGATGAAGAACCCATATTTACATGTCTAACAGGCCATCCTCCCATGACCTTGCTATGGTGCCAATGAGATGGGATTGTTTGGTAGACCTTGTAATGCAAGTTTCATACTACTGGTTTTGCTTGTAATGACATCACTAACAGTGATATTTGTGAATCTAGCTTTGCACTGCCACCCTTTCCCTTGTCAACGTTCTTGTTAGTATGCTGGGTGCTGTTTATACTTGTAGTAGAAGATGCCATCAGTATATAACTTCTATATACCATATCTAGGCAATGCATATATATATAAAGATTTTTTGCCCAGAACAAACAATCAATGAAGCTGTACTAAAATAGAAATCCTTGAGGGGAACTATCCAGTGAAATCTAAATCTATTCATAGTATACGATACCGCTGGATATGGCTTGTTTTCACAGAATAACAGTCCAGAATATTAAGTCATGTATAGCAAGATTGTTGTCAGGGGACTACCCATTTTGTGCATTTCCCCTTCCAGGTGATCCTTTGATTGCACATCTCCAGAGACTGATCCCATCAGCTGCTAATCTTATCATCTGATCCAGTGTTGGCATCAAGGCAATCTCCAGAGTTTGATTATCTCCAGACATTTGCCCTTTTAGGGGCACCTCTTGTTTTTGTGTGGCTTATGTGTACTGTACAGTTGGTTCCCATGCTTCTGGAGCCTCTGAAGCATTGCCTCTAGCATAGGGGATCCCCAGACCTCTAGCATAGGGGATCCCCAGACTTGTTCTCTTTGGATCTCCCTCTGCCAGGTGTGTAGTTGTGCATGTATGTATCTGTACAGTACTCAATAGACTTTGAATCTCCCTCTGCCAGTTGTGTGATTGAGCCACAGCCTCCAAAGGTTGCCCTTACAGCAGAAAAAGTCTCTATCTTTGGTCTGGGAGCCCCCTTTAGCTTGCTTGAGCCTGTCTTCTTGCCCCTTCTGGTCTCTCCCCCACTGAATTGCTTCTAGCCCCTGCTTTCTCTCTATGACCACTCCTGTGCCTCCAGCTCCTCCTCCTGCAGCTCCTGACCTGGAGGACAAAGCCTGGAACTGCCTGCTTGCTCTAGAGACTCAGGTGCAGACTACCCAAGCCTCCCTCACCCTCCATACAACCAAACTTGCTGGACTTTGCTAAACCACCACCACCATCTCCAACTCCTTCCAAACACTCTTAAAACGCTTTCCTCCAGCTTTGGCTACTCCCTCTGCTCTCCCTGCACCATCAGAACCCAACGCTGCCACTCATCCCACTGCTGCTGCTGTGGTACACTCCAAAATTCCATGCCCAGCACTGCCAGATGCATATTACAACAACTGCGCTACTGGAGAGCGTTTCCTTCAGTCCTGCATCACCTACATCCATCTCAGTGGCAATGGATTTGACTTTGACACGTTGAAGATAGCCTGGGTCTTGTTCTACATGAATACCAGCTGAGCTTCCACTTACGTGCTACAAGTGTGGTGTTGGTACATTTGCAAACTGGAAGGCTTTTGAGAGCAAATTTTGAGCTGAATTCTTCCTCCTAGACTCTGCTTAGACCACTGCCCTCTCCCTTTGTGACCTTAGCCAGTATTGTCAAGGGAAGCGGACCCTTGATGAGTACATTGACTCTTTTTGTGCACTCATTGAACAGGCAGAATACTCTGATGGTTTCCAGCTCTGTCTTACCTTCTGCAAGGGTCTCCACCCCACTCTGATGGAGCATGTTGACAACCTTGCTAAGGGACGCCCCAATGACAAGCAGATTGAGACCTAGTTCAAGGTTGCTCAGAATTATTGGCAGCTTATGGAGCTGAAATGTGAACTTCAACATCCACATGTCTCCCAGTCAGCTTCATGCCCCATGACTTCCCTGACAGCTTGTTCTGCATGCCACATTCCTCCTCTGGCATGCACACCACCTCCAGTTGCACCTGCAGTTCCCCCTCCACATCCTCTTCCACCATGGACGTCAATGCCTCTTGTCAACGTTCCTCCACTCCCTTGCTCTGTCGCCGCTGTAGAAAGCCTGG
>JAGGAX010025188.1:4941-15575 GCA_017657335.1 Termitomyces titanicus | reverse complement strand
CTCGTTTGTCATTGTTCCGTTGAAGCAGGTATAGGTTCTGAAGTTATTCTTACGCATTTCTTCCCTTCTTCTTGAATTTCCCTTCGTCTTATTATCTCCAGAATTCCCGCGTCTGCTTGCGTTTCGAAAAATTTCTCTCTGCGGTGCGAATCTATCTTTTTGACTATATCATGATACTTACTCTCCTATTCAAACGTGATTCTGAGCCCCCATTTATGACAATCCTGTCAACAATGCAGACATGGCATCAGAAAACCTCCTCAGTATATGTGCAACAGATCCATATCGTCACTGGCCATGTTTCGTGTGTGCAACTTGATATTATCCATTCATCCGTTTCGTGTGTGCAACTTGATATTATCCATTCATGCCTTTGGGAGCGCCACAACACATTACGAGAGTCAGAGCATCCATATCTACATTACGGATCCAAAATGTTCCGTACCTGGCCTCAGGTATGCCATACTCCCCAATTCACAACCTGCCAACGGCGCGAAGAGAACTTCACATCCGCATTGGCAACGAGGTCGTTCTCCCATCGGATGCCACGGACGCTTGCAGGAGTACTAAGGACAATATTCGAGAGTCATTCTTATTCCACAATTTGCACAAGTTGTCTAAGGTGTGTGTTCGTAAACGCTGATGTCAAAAATGAAAATTCGGGGAAGGGAGGGATTCATCTATTGCATCAACACAACTCCGATTCCATAAGTCAATTCATTCATGTTACCAACTCTAAGCTTGATAGCTTGAGTGGCAATGAAGGACTGGGAAAATGACTAATGCTCAAGTATCCAAAATAAGTCAACCTTGGATTTGACAATCACTATTATCACTTGTGTCATTACTACATAGTCCCGTCGTAGTTCTGGAAATGTCATGTCATGAAAGGATACCTTGGTTCTCAACCAACGCAAGTTCTATTTATGAGTCTTCACAGGTCTCGCTCCAACCCTTGAACTCCACACGACCTGTCTGGATATCCAGTATTCTCTCCAAAAGTCCTTTGCCCACATCACCCAGGCCAACAGTCTCGGACGGGAGTACAAGATCTCTACCCTCATAGCCGATGCGACCGATAGGAGCAACTGCGACGGCTGTACCCACGCCAAACGCCTCTAATAAGGTGCCGGCATCGGAGTACGCAGCGACCTCAGGCATAGTGAGGGTGCGTTCATGTGTGTGGAGTTTCTGTGATGTAGGAATGCCGGGGAGCACGGTCTTTCCTGCGGTGTGCGCGTCTAGGAGCTCGAGGCATGATTGACGCGTGATTCCAGGGAGAATTGTGCCGTCCAGCGGGGGAGTGATGATATCCAAGTCTGTCAAGATACGTTAACATCATCATTGCGTAGGAATGAATGGGCGAACACACCTCCGTCTTCTCGTTGTACGACAACGAAGAAGTTCATAGATCCCGCCTCTGTTATACGCTGGTCTTCGCCAAGCAGCCATAGAATCTGTTCATAACCCTCCTCAGCCGCGAGACGTTGAGGAAGGAAGCCCGGGGCATAGTTAAGTCCGAGTTTGTGGCCGCCAGTCCCCCCGGGCCAAGAGCGAACGGTTTTGCCGACGGCGAGCAGGGAAACGCCCTTGGCCTTGCCAGAAAAGTAGGAAGCAGCAGGTGTCAAAATGACATAGAGCAGGGCGCTGTCGGACGCCGCGACACCGAGGGCTGAGGTGAAAAATCAGCAGAGCGGGAAATCAGACAGGCGGCAACGTCAAGTAAGAGTAAAGACGTACCAGGACGAGTACCAATGAAAGTTGGCCTTATGTATAGACTATGACCTGGTTTTGAAGGAATCCATCGCGAATCAATCATAACAAGGCGTTTGATGAGAACAAGGAGCTCGTCGGGCTCGAATGGCTTTAGAAAATGAGGAGTCAATACCGGCGAGCTTGATCATGACATGCAGTTTGCTTACAGGTAGGGCAACGCGCTCTGCGGAGCGTAATAGACGTTCCATGTTTCGCTTTGGGCGGAAAAGACGTGGCTCTCCATCAGGTCCTAGGTATGCCTGCATAGTTGGATGTCAGATCGAGTCAAGGTACTGTCTAGATGTGTAAACTGACTTTCATTCCCTCAAAGACGTTGGGACAGTAGTGGAAGCACGAGGCAGCAGGGTCCAGCGACAGAGGGCCGTAAGGCTTGATTTCTGGAGCCGACCAACCAGTTGTCGGCTCGTAGCTAGCGACAAGCATGTGGTCGCTCTTGACCTGAGGCAGAACAGAGACAGGACGATAAGCTAGAAATAAACGCAGAACTAGGGGGTAGACAGACCTGCCCAAAGTGAACATTTTCTGGAATATCCTTCAGGGTCGCTGCGAGGTTAATGACAAGCTTGGACGCCTGGTTAAACGTTGAGTATGTAGGACTAATAAAATAATGCTCCATAACGTACATTGAGAGGAGCAGGATGGGTTGAAGAAGCGGGAGTGGTTTTTTGGATGGCCATAGTAGATCCGGAGAGAATATTGAGGTGCCATTGCAAATTAGAAGGTCTATTTATTCAATGAGGGATCGACGTGAGGTGCGGCACTGAGTCACGCAAAAAAAATCGATCAATTGATCGTGTGGTTCGGATCTAATCTTATCACGGACGAGTCAATTGCAGGGACTCCATATCCAGAGGTATACCGGGATGTCCAACGCTGGACACCGGAATGTCGGATCGATCCTGTCGCAAGATAGATAACTAAATGCAGTCGGCTACGCTATATCTACATACATTGTCCCGAGCCGTATAAACTGACCAGTCCCCATTTCAGATCGAACCATTCGTATCTCCCGGACTTCTTATTACTCGTCATTCTTGCCGCACTACAAGCCATATGGTTCGCACGACATTCACCTGCCAAGTGACTGAGAGATGGTGGTACATATCCGTCACCAGACACCCGGGTACCTGTCACAAGATCGACCTGTTTTTCGAGCTGCTTTCGACGTATCGTATTAAGTGCAATGTCCATCAAGGTAAATGATCTAAAGAAGTCAAGATCTAAAAAAGTCATAAACCAGACCTATTGTGGTAGAGGAGTCAGCGCGTCTATTTGAATCTCACACATATTCAGAATAGCGTTAGGTCCGGACAAATAAGAAAAGGATTTGACCTCATCCGGGAATCCGGGGCATCAGCAAGACCGTGTCAAATCATTCCATTGTATAACACGAGGTACGTCTACAAGTGTTCGTTCTGGTGCCTGAATGCGACAAATGGACAGTAGAACCAACAGACATGCTATAACGGATTTCCGGTTTCATGCAGAGCATCCAAAGCCCGGACCCGGGTCTGTCAATACGCTTATTCACAAATGCAGAAACTCGAGACCATGCCAAGACACTAACCTCAAGTGCATACAGGTGGGAATCATGGGAATTCGGTGATAGTTCTCGAACGGCTTTAACAAGGTTGTAAAGATAGTCCTAAACGATAGGCACTCAGTCTCTTTGACGTGGAACCATACATGAGACGAACTTTGTTTCGACCAGACGGGCCAACAGATGACCAAATTCGCTCAGCGAGAATATCTAATGGTTCATAACCAACTTGAATGAATTGATCAAATTATTCTGAACGCGGTTCGAGCGCAGGATGCTCACCGAAGGAGGGATTGTCGTCACGGCCAACATAACACTAGTGAAGAACTGATTCGGTCGCGAGCCGCGGCTATCGGGGAAATATACGTACAAATGCCTGTCATCGGTTTAGCAGCATTCAGTTTACTTGTTGTAGAGACACACCCCCTGTATTATGATCGTCTTTGTATTGCCATCTATGCCATATATGTCTAGAGTCTCCATAGTGTAACCATCCTGGGGAGTTATGATTGATACGTAAGGATATCCAGGCATCTTCACACCTTTTCCCGGTAATCTTATTATGATTGTTATAAACGCCACACATAGCTCCCGCGAAGGGAAAGTCACATACCTAGGTAATCACGGACTTCAGCGACGTAAGCCGGATCTATCGTGTAAGCAATTCCTTCAGTATTTTGTCAGTATTTTTCAATATTGTAATCAGCTCTCGATAAAACAAACCCCATACGACGTCATCGTCAGGAAACGCATCCTAGGACTTGAAGTTGTAGCGAACTCTAGCTATACAAGGAGGTGCTCCAGAGCTCACGGATTTCGAAAATTTGTCCCAAGCTTCCTTGTGAACCAGAGTAACGACTCTTCCAGGATTCTGTTTCATGCATGGGAAGCAGCAGATAGAATAATTCCCAAGAAGAATCGCTAACCTCAGGAGTTCCCCTATGATCGTGGGATTTCTGTGCAAATCGACGTACGTAGCCTTTCAAGAAGCCAGGGACTGCACAATCAGCAGTATATCAGACTTGTGATAAAAGAGCAGTTCCAGACTAAGCACCTTGCGCAATGGTGTGCGGGGGTGGCTTTCAACGGACATGAAGATGATCACGCTTTAGCCTCAATCTGTTGCCAGTGATCATGTTCAAGGACGTTACCTTGAAAATGAGCGATCCGTAGCCAAAAACAATGAATGGAGCGGCCGAAACAGACATTGTAGTCGATTAATTACGAGTTCTCAGAGCGTTCTTCCCTGCCGCGCAGCTTCAGGGTATGGAGTCAGCCGCTAGTTGGCTTTCGATTTGCTGGAGATGGATGAAGAATTGTCGGCATCTATTTTGATAGCCGTGCTTATCAATTTTTGAAGTAGTCCGGCATCCCCGGCGACCACTTCCAAACCTCTTGAACCGTCACTTACACCACGCCACTATTTGCACCAAAAATATTCCTCACTCAAAACGGTAATTTGGAAATTTCTGATGCTCAGTGACTGTTATTTTTGGCCTCCGAATCGGCTTTCGCTGGTCATGAACTCCGTCCGTCCTTGGTGGCTTTGTGACCTCAAACTTGCAGATGTACTCTTATATGCAATCTCGGTCTGAGCTGTAACGGGTCGAAAACGCTTTCGGGCGTTTTCGGAAGGCTGCACATATTCTTCTTCGAAGTTCCGGAAAGCTTTGGATATTGGGTGCGATAGCCATTAACGAATGGTTTCCTTCTCTCCGAGTCCCTTCATCTGACCGAATCGGCAGCTCTCGGCAGACGTCGAGAACTTCATTGAGTATTTGAAGTTCTGAAGAGCTTTGGATCTGGGGTGCGAATCTTCAGTATAGCGAGAGTCCTTGAAGAAAGGAACACATCACTTTATCTCCTTTCTTCGGAGCGAGCTCACAGTTGTCTCAGATAGTGCATGCGGGTACCTTTCTAATAATCCACCTCTCATCTGCTTATACCGAGGTGCATAAACTTTGAAACAATAGTGTCCGGGGACCGCGGATCTCCTTCCTCTCGAGAGCTTGTATGTCTGACTTAACATTATGCTCTTACTCTTTGGCCCTCCGTCGTGCAAGCTAAGGACGCGATTTGGACGGACATATCCATATCTTTTTGATAATGCGAAGCTCTTTCATAGACTTCCAACCTCGAGTTCTTTCTGGACATCATGCCTTTTACTGTGTCTGCTACTCGGCTACCGGTCCAGCAAGGGTTACCGTGCAGAGCGTAACAAAGATGCCGTGCGTCTTATGGAATGAGCCGTGAGTCTCGCATCCAATTGCCGTCGGTCAATGATAAGCTGAGCATGTGAGCGCGAACTTCTTTTCTGCCCCGGTCAGTGTCGCTTGTAGAAGAAATTGACTCGGCGAACAAGTCTGCTCGGATATCAAGTGACCTATACCAAACTTGTATACGGCCGGCAGAGAGTGGGAAGAGGAACGGAGGACTTCTAAACTACGTGCTCATCGCGATGGGTCATGTAAGATGTGTTTGAAGTACGAGTGATGATGCCATTGTAGGCCAGCGTGCTATTGGCAGAAAAGATTTGGAGAAGGAATCTTTGGGTGCGTCTTTCTTACGTGTCTGTCTCTATAAACCTGTGCTTGAGGTATCACGCACAGAGTCGAGTCACCGGAAGGTAGGAGGTGCTTCCCAAGGGTGAGATGACCCTTCGAACTCATCGTTGGATCAGCACGTTGATTCAGTGCTTTAGAGCCACATAACACAGCGCTTGAACTTTAGAAGGTGATATAAGCTTCGAGCTTCGTTGGGTCAGCACGTTGGTTCTTAGAGCTACATAACACCACGCTTGAACTTGGGAGGGTGATATAACCTTCGAACTCATCGTTGGGTCAGCACGATTGGTTCAGTGCTTTAGACGTGACACGACTTGGCAGAAGGACGATTTTTATCTCTATACATCTAAGTACCCGGTCGTTTATAACTGTTTCTCACGACAAAGACCCACAGGAACTCCGGACGAACACGAGAGATCTAGAATAGTCAAATTGTGCTGATCTTAGTCTACTCGGACACTACGGCTCGATTTTACCATCAGGTGCAGTTCTTCGCCGTGCCGTGGAGATACATACTGTTTACAAGGTGGTCTTTCGTTTTCATTTCCTTTCTTTCTTTTTCAAGAGAAAGAGTCCAAGCCGTGGATTCAAGCGTACTCCCTCCAATCGCCACTGTCATTCAGTCGAAGGTTAGAAGAAAAGGCACCGTCTTGATTCGCTTTCGGAGGTGGGATATACATAGATTGGTATCAACTAGTGGTTTGAGTGGCGTTGTGCAGTTTCTCATCTATCCATCATCTACGCTTTCATCTTAGTAATTCTAATCCTATGTACATGTTGTACATCTGACAGCTGACAGTTTTCTAGTCGGTGCAAATATAATGTCTTTGTCAACTCGAAGCCTGTGCAAGCAAGACAATGATTTCTGATAAATTTTAAAGTTAGAAAGACACAGATGGACTAACTTCGATTAGCTACCGTAGACTCTAGGTAGAGCTATCCATACATGCACATACATACTACCGGAGACTATATACATCACTGACTTCTCGAAAAGCAGGGTCAAGTGGGTATTTGTTGCGTCCCGGCTACATATTCAGGACACCCACACACTAGCATATGTAACCTCCGAGTCGCACACCGTCACCGTGCCAAGACTCAGTGTTCGAAGATCATCCCACACATCCATAACATCACTGGCCCTACGGATAATCACCACCGCATCACTTTAACCACGACTAAGCACAGCACTTCTACAGCATCACATCACATCAAATTACTTCTTACTACGCTAAACCTCTTCCAAACGTCCGACATTTCCCCGGTCCGTAAATGATGGAACCACAAGAATTTGCAAATTTGAGCGCCCACGATCTGACTGAATAGTTTTGCAGTCGCTCGGATCACTTTTCTTTGGGAAAGTTGTGATGATGGATGGTGTGGTGATGATGGTGAAGGAGTTCGATGTATGATATATATATGATGATGGAGGTGGGAGATAAGCAATTCGGAACAGGAAATGGACAGGTGAAATGAGACATTACCTGCATACCTAAGTACATGCATGCATAAACACATACATGGAAAAAACAAACACATGATCGTGAATTAAGCTCGAGCTTCCTCCGCATATGTAGGTAGTCAGACATCAATAAAGGCTGTTAACTGTCCAAGTATGTATTAGGGTTCATGAAAGACATGTGATGCTGATGAAGGAATTTGAATTGGGCGCTTAATACCTGGTGACGTACATAGAAGATGGAGAGCCTTTTGTCTGCTTTTGTCTGGGGTAGAGTGTACACGTGTCCTGGAATAATTGTGTCCAACAATGCCGTCGGCAGCTCTTTCGAAAATGGCGAGATGGTGTGGTGTCTTCTTGAAAGCTTGATGACTGTTGATCGCCGTGTCGGACGTGGGCGTCTCATATCTGAGTACATACATACAACGGAGTGATTTAACCTAAAGGAGTGCTGCGCGTGTGCGCATGCATGCGATGAGGAGTCTAAACACCGGCGGAGGGAAATTACATTACATGATTACATATGTAGAGAGAAAGAATGCACAAAAAATCGGGGATATGAGTGCACGGTATCCGATGAGAAGCGAGAGGGGGTGTGCGTCCATAATTTATCAAGAAGTCAGGAGAAGATGAGAATCAGAAGAATCGAGAAATAAAGAGTTGCGGTGGGCAAGGGTAGCCAATATGAGCCCACACGGACGTTCCAGTGGGATGAGAGTTGGGGTGTATACGTATACATACCACTAAGCATGGAGTCACAAGTTCGTCATACATATAGGATTTGCATAGTCATCAAGTATGGCCGAGGACGAAGACGGGCAAAAAATAGAACGAAGGGCGGTGGGGTGGTGACACATGGCCTTGAAGAAGCAGTGCTGTGATTCGTGTGGTGCAAACCTATTGTGGGCGCAGAGTGGATTTCTCGGAGATGAATATGCAAAGAAGGTTCGTATGGTGCGCCACCAGGGAAGCCTAGAGAGCCTGGAGAGGGAGGAGAGAGGGCTTAGATGGTGTAGACGGGCACACATGACATGACTTGTGACAACAGAGGAGTACGTTTCCAGCGAAGATTTTGTCGCCGTCAGAGCCGCTATTCTCGGCATCAGATAACTTTGGCCAAATGCGGTAAGTAGCACGTGCTCAGTCTTCGTAGCCATGTCCGCCGCCGATGCCAAAACTCAGCCCCGTCTGACTTATTCTTGCCCCTCTTCGTTTCCACCACAATATCCTTTATTTTCTCCCGGGCGACATCTTGTGCTTTAAATTAGAGACTATTGCGACTATTAGTGACTGGAATGCATACGGTGGAGCCGATACAGCGTCTCGTGGCTACTGTCAAGCGAAACAACAACTTAAGGTGTGTCTACCGTACCGAACCCGTTTTACCTATTGTTATTGGCGTACTTCATGCTACGAAGCGCTCTAAGGATACTTCATCCCAGAAGGTAGAGCTTCTGGGTGAGATGCAGGACAATAATGGAATCACGCTGTGGAATGGCGTGACGGAACCAAATCATATATAGCGTCTATTGTTCAGGATGGAGCGACCATAATTGAAACTGACATGCGCTTTTCCCGCAGGTCCTCCGTACGCGTTCAGAAAGCTCCTGAGCAGCGTCTACACAATGCGCCCCCATATCTTCCTCCTGAGCTCTGGATTCTCATCTTCCGCCTCGCCACCTCTTCATGCGTAGACTCACCGCGCACCGTCTCATTTCTCTCTCTAGCTCACTCTCACTGTCATCTATACCAGCGAATACGTCAGTACCGTGAGGTGATGCGCATCAAAACCCGTCTTTTATTGATATCCAAAGCTTGGTTTACCTACGCCCAAGAAATTCTGTTTGAATTCGTCTGGATCAGCCGTGCACGTGAGGCTCGCGTCCTCGCACAAATCCTGTCAGGTATAGGACCCAACGCGAGGTGCGGTAAGTTCATCAAGCGTCTGCACATAGAGACACCGACGCTTGAGCGCTGTGACCCCGCTGATCTTCGAACGATCCTGGACTGTGCACCGCGGCTTGAAGTGTACTCCGATTACCGCTCCGTCCGCCGCAACATCTACGACGTTGATGCCCGAGGCGGGCGATCTCGATCCTCACCACGCGAAATCCTTTCCGCTCTCGCACACCCTAACAATTCTCTCCGTCGTCTATCATGGACGAATTATGATGACGTCTCCTTCCACCTCCACATGTCTCCCATGCTTGAAACCGCTGCGGCGCGCCTTGAATTCCTCGAACTCACATTCTGCGCTACGCACCTCCAATCCATCGCTAAGTCCTCCTCCCTTTCTCTCCTCGCACCTTCATCCTACTTTTCCTCGTCCTTCTCTCCCTCGTCAACATGCCCCGACTTCACACCGATAACTCTCACCCTCCCCTCCCTTCGTTCACTCAAAGTAACTCTCGACAATGCTACCTTCGAGGTCCTCGCAACATGGCACATGCCCTCCCTCCGCAACCTTTCCGTACTTTCCGCGGACTTCTCCTACGCCTCCTCCGGCTTCTCCCACTTCTTCGCCGTCCACGGCCCTAAACTTACCCAATTAGAACTCGGACACTCCTCATCGACAATCGAAGAACACTACCTCACCTCTCCGTCGCACGCCCCTCCCACACCATCGTTCTCTATCCCCTTAGCAGAGTGGTGCCCGAACCTGAAGGAGTTTATATGTAGTGCCGATGCGGAGTGGAACTGGCAGAACCCTGACTGGATCGCGCCGCACGTGTTGTTACCTACGCATCCCTCGCTCGAACTTATTGGCATCCGGGATATCGATAAGAGGCTTAGAGACGATAGGGCGGAGTATTTTGGGCTCCTGGAGCAGGTGGGGAGTTTACTCCGTCGCGAGGCGTTCCCTTCGCTTCGATACGTCCGAGACATGAGCTGGGAAAGCGATGGGATGCGAAGAGGTGTGAACCCTGTGCGTGAAGAGGTAGAGTGCTTGAGAACGAAGACACGGAGGTTTGGGTTCAGAGTCCGAGAGCGGGAAAGTACTCCACAGAGGAAGGAAGGAGTGAGTAGAGAGACTCTGATGGTCTTGAGGTTCTGGGAGAGGGTGTTGGAGAGGTGTAGAGAGGCTGGTGTGTGGCTGGAGGATTATCGGGGGGTGAATGTGACGGTTAGGGATTTGAGGAGGGCGGAGGCTGGGAAGGGGGGTGTGGGCGAGTTCGAGGGGTGTTGATGGATCTAAGCCATCCCATCCCATTCGATCTGAACTCTCCTCCCTTCCTCTTCGATGGTTGTTGTTTTTCTTTTTTTTGGTCCCCTGTTGAATTTTTGACTCGAGTTA
>JAGGAX010025187.1:0-15715 GCA_017657335.1 Termitomyces titanicus | reverse complement strand
AGTGACAGCCCAAAAGGGGCATATCTCCAAAAATGATCAAAACCTCGGAAATGGCTGGAGGTGGCTGTGCACCCATTAGGAATGCTCATTGCTGACTAAGCATCAAGCGTTCTCGATGCTCTGAAATGGACTGGGGTCAACTGGAAAGAACGGAATGGAGAAATGGGAAATACAACAGAGAAATGGGAAAAATGGGAAAAGGAAGACATGGGCAAGGGGAAAATGGGGCTTGTAGATGGAGAAAGGACAGTCCCCTGACACTTACTGTGGGATGGAGGTGGTGTGACATGTTAAAATTCTGCTTGTACAGCATTGATTAATCCCTACAAGTGCTATCAAGGATGGTTGTCCTATGCAAGTGTGTCAAGAGTCCTTCGGCTATGTGTGACTATGTGACGTGATGTCACTGTCGGCAACCTCCGATATCCAAGGTACATCCGGCTTGGTAGATTGTGCAATAGCATGTCATCACTTTTCGAGGGCTATAGTGAGTTATTTTAGCTGTTTCATGGTTTTTCCATATCAAAACTGACAAAAAAAATTAAAAATCTTGCCATAAAAGATGGCTGCTTAAAGCTGAAAATGAACATCGTCCCCTGTTATTTTCTTTCTGTACCCCTTGCTAGGTCATCCGTCCGTCGTATCTGCTGCTTCTGTGCTATTCATGTCAATCACTTGTTCACGTGTGCCATGTGGTGTATCTCTCCTTTGGTCTTCTTCCATCTTCACCTAACTAGGACAGATCATCGTAACGACACCACGAGGAGATATGTTCTTATATTGTTCCGCACTTTGATACGTTATTGGCGTACCCGCGACGCCCATACAATATGACACTTGTTGTATGAGGTACCTTACTCATGACCTGTTTCACCGTCACTTTCACGGATTCGGACGAAAGGTGGATTTTAGAATCACAACTGAAGTGGAGGTTTCATGTTGTTTGCCTATTTCTACCTCATGATGCACCATATCAAAGCCTTTAAAAATAACATCTGTAATGTCTATCTGAATCTGCTGGAAAAGGAAGACATATCACACATATAAAGAGTCTCGATTCTTCCCAACACATGCTGATTACACTCAACGTCATGTCGTCCCACGTTATAATTAAGGACCACACAACTGCGTCGTCTCCACGTCCCCACATTCTCTATTCAGTTCAAGTTACCCTTAACGAACTGCAAAGCGTTGTGCACAGGCGATACTCAGACGTGAGTACCTAATTTAATCTTTGAACGTCCAGGCGCTTAGGTTATCGATGCAGTTTGTTGCTCTTCATGGTAAGACAATTTTGATGACTGGGATGTCATATATCTCTTACTGCAATGATAATAGAATCCTTGAAGGATCCATATACTCTTCCACCAAAGCGGCTCTTTTCTACGACATTCATTCCGTCAGCATGAGTCGATGACACGCTCATTGCGGAACGCAAATCAGGGCTCTCGCGCTATCTTGACGACCTTGTAGAATCACCGATTTACAAGGATAATTCTACCCTTCTGCAGTTCTTTGCGAATGTCAAACATCCTGCGCCACCCAGACTTAATCTCGAGGATGCGATTCCCTCGACTCTGTCAAGGAAAGCGGCATCAAATATGAACTTTCAAGCATCAAGGGACGTAGAAACGGCTGCAATAATGATTGCAGCGTCTTATTATTCTGACTGGTCTTCAGATGATTATCCTCCCGAGAGTCTTGATTTTTCCAAGTTTGACATTCTTTTCTTTGGTGTGCTAGATTCAATATCAGTGCTGCGCTTTATTTATTTCAACGATGATTTACAGCCTTTGCCACTCCGAGCTCGTCGTGTGGACTAGCTTTCGACAGTGGAAGCCAGGCTGTTTTGAAACGTCTTGCTGCAGCTGCACACAACAGTGGTCATGGTACTAAAGTCGTGCTTTCAGTAGGTTGGTATTGTGCGCTCTTCGAAGGATCTATCTTACTAACCTTATCTCAGGTGGATGGGGAGGATGTGAATACTATAGCGCTGCCATGTCCACGTCTGCAAATCGTGCAATATTTGTCGATGCTATCCAGAACGCTATCAACACCAATGGGCTAGACGGTCTGTTTGTTCGATGACACATACTTGCAACTTCGTCAAGGAAACACTAGGAGTTGATTTGGATTGGGTAAAGAGTTTCCCCGAATCCTTTCTAGTCTTCTAATATTGTTCAAGAGGCGCTGGACAGCCTTACTCATCTGCAGACTCTGAAAACCTTCTGATTTTCATCACATCTTTGCGAACAGCCCTAGGTGAGTCCTTCACTTTGCATGTCATCGTCCAGGACCCAATGCACCACTCGGTACGCTGTTTTTAGAATCTTGCCTCAGGCCACCACTTGGTAGGAAATCTGTGCGGAACATCGACACAACCTCAGGCAAGTGCTCAGGCTGCATTACAGCAATGGACAGCTGCTGGGTGTCCTGCTTCGAAGGTGCCTATTGTGAATTCATGGCCAAGACCACTAACTCTGTTGTTTTCGCCAGTTGTTGTTGGGACTTCCTCTCTACGGCTACGTCTCGAAGAGCAGCAAGACAGCGCTAAAAGGCAGCCTTCTCCCATCGCCGAATATGTTTATTCTTCAGCAGGAGAACGAAGCACCATCCAACGGGAAAGGAAAGGATAACATGCACTTCCTTAACGGTGCTCGCGCACGTCTCAAGAAGGTTAAAACAGCCGCTGCGAATGCTAACCTAACAGCATGGTGGGGCCAGCAAATACCTTTCAATGTGATCGTTTCATCAGGTGCACTGGTCAAACAGTCTGATGGGAATTATGGCGAAGGAGGGGGATTTACTATGGGTACATTCAGCCTAGCTGATCATTCTTTTCATGTCAATTTGACCACTCCTTGGTTAGCGTGGAATGACTGCAGTGACACACCGGTCTGTTCTTTGATGAACAGAATCGAGTCAACGCTTACAACTCAACAGTTTTTATATAACACTTCTCGAACTACAGTCGTGACATACGACGGTGAGTTTCCTTTGTTTTCCTCCGGACTCCCGGGCCACCAACGCTTATGACCCATTCAATTAGATACATGGTCACTTGCGGATAAAGCTACTTTCGCGAAGAACTATGGAATGGCTGGGTGCTTTACTTGGTCCCTTGACCAGGTTCGTGGCTGATTGTGAATTTGTGATGGCGATTCCATTCAAGACTAAAATAGGATGATGGATTGACTTTGCAAAACGTCATTCGCATGGAGCTGGGGAAGTAAACGCTGCTGTTAACACGACTCTTATGGTCAACTCTTTACAATATTTACAACAATGATTACGACCGTTTACGACACCTTTATGACAAGGATGCGAATCACATCCATTATACACCTACAACAGAGCTGATTGTCCTTGCAATGTATGCCACAATTGAAGGTGGATGCAATCCTGATGCACTGTTCGTACTAGCTATTGTTGGGTCAGAATCCGGTTCATTACTTAGCCACGGAACATTTGCAAATAGAAGGGAAAAAACATATAAGTGTCCGTTTATCATACATTTTTACATGCACAAGAGTCCTTGTAGACAAGCACCTCGGCGACACTCACTTTGTTACTATAAACGCTCCCGATCCAACAGGTTCGAAATCAAGGGCAGATTTATCAGGACTAGTGGTTGACCCACTATCCAACAATTGTACAATCTCACTTGGTTCTAGGCCCAAGTCCTCGAAGAGCAGAGTAACGTTCTCGTAGTTCATGTTACTCGCCAGAACAAGTGTTTCACGGTCCACGGTCCAGAGGCCGACATCAACTCTGTCAAGAGTTACTTGACGGAACGAGGCGTTGGGGCTAGCAATATACGGTGTCATCTTGGAGAGCGAAATTGCAAGGAGAGACGCAGATGCTTTGATATCGGGGCTCGTTGGGTCGTCCCAAGAAATCACGCCTAAATTCATGAGCATGAGGCAACTTATCCGGCATGATCAGGGAAATACAAACCTAGTCCGCCATGGTTTATGCCAAGTATACTTTCGACGACAAATTCTTTTCCAGTGGGGTAGCGCTATAAAATCAGAGGGTGAGATCCTAGATCAATGGCCTTATGGTCGGATTACCGTCCAGTATCTTCGACAAAAACAAAAACTTAGACTATGAAACATGGGGTTAGGGAGATCACTGACGTGTCATTCCCAAATCCTTGAGGAACAGTCCAAACTACTTTGGTCCTCTCCCATCCGTTCATGAACAATCGCTCTCGGAACTCGTCCATTCTTGTGGATATATCCTCGAAAGAGCCTTTACAATTGTCACATCTAGACGAGAAAAGCCCTCTAGATTATCGATCATTGTCCAGAATGGAGTCAACACTCACCCACAGTCTCCGTAGTCTTCTGTACACACAGTGTGCCATACAGTGGAGTAGGTGACATTGTTGCCGATCATGTAGGTGTCCTGCATTACGATATCAGAGCCGCTAGCATACTCACTAATCGAGGTACAATATTAGAACCCAGTTTCAAAAAAGGGAATGAACTGACGTGAAGAAATAATTTTCGCAATTCAGAACCAGCGAAACGGGATGGTATCCAGCGCCGCCTTTTCCATCACCTCCGTCCAGAGAGGTGATCAGGTTAGAGGATATAGAAGTCGCGTTGAGGGGATCACTTGTACCATCAGGCTCATCGGCGGTGTACCATAGGAGCAAATTTGGACGAGACTTGATACGGTTGACCTCCTCAGTGACCGATGTGCTATTTTGATATGTGCTGCGTTGTTGAAGAAGTGAGATCATGGAGATTTGGTTAATATGACGCTACATACTGACGCATGTCGTACATGACGTACAAACCAGCCTCCTGCATTTCATCGAGAACTAGATCCAGCGCAGTTAGATTGTCGAAGAACGGAACTGGATGAACCTATGAACGCATATATCAGTCTGAAAGGGGCTTGCTATAGATCGGACCCGGAATCACGAACAATTGTAAATCTACTAATTGTCACTTATTGAATCGCGTCATAGGAAGATCGTCTTACCCTTGTGCTGAAAGTTCGGCCGAGATTGACAGGTTATTAGCAAGGTAACCACCGAATTGCGTGTAGAAACCAATTGGAATGACTGGCGCGTATGGTCCACCTTTGCCATTCGCAGGGCGGGCAAGCAGTGCCCCTGTCCTAAGGTCCATTTTCGTGACGGATCCAATATCTGAAGGAGGGCTCGGGAGATATGACAATGATCCTGTGGCTTCAAAAGTCTGTCCAGCGTATTTTGCAGAGCATGAGATATTATAAGACGAAGTTCGAGGTTGTAGAGAATTGAGAGAGAAGGGGAGCGAAGTTTTCGTCGAGTTCAAAGTCACGGAGCCCTGCGCAAGGGTAGTTCCCTCAACTGAAACGGTAACATCCAGATTATTCGACCCAGACTGAAGCTGAATTGGTGCCGCGTTTGAGATTTGGTGAAATGTCACCGGAGCATCGATCAGAATCGAAACGAATGACGAGTTTTCCGATGCTGCGTCTTCTGGGAGGTATGGGCGAATTGCTGGAGAACACCTGAGAGCAAGCAAAGGGCTATTCCATCCGTTTGGACTGGGGAATTGACCACCTGTTAATGTCATCAATAAGCTGATTCCGGCCTCTACAGCGATCGAGAACCACCTGGAGGGACAACTGGCGACGTAGACATGTAATTTTTACCACACCTACAGAGATAACTTAGTCTGGTGTAGCTCATGATTGTGAGATACTCGCCATGTTTGCCCCTTTGCACGGAAAACTAGCTGTGTCGCCAAAAATCCAATTAACAAGCCCCTCATGTTTCAAACTCCAAGCCACTGGACTGTGCAAACCCCTTGACGACGTGGTTTGTGCTATAAGTATTAGGATGGTGCATGGATGGCAATCAGCGAAGAACTGATGTTGTCTTCGTGAGAAGCTACCATATGGATTCTGGAACGGAAAATTGTACCTGGTACACAAACATGGTGCTAAAAGCTTTAGCCTGAGTATTATACATAGGAACGTTGACCGCTCGCCGGTCCGCTCACAGAGCTTCCCTTCAGTATCTCCCACTTCTTATGGCGATTCTCGACCAAGGGCAGGCAAAATAAGTACGTGGGTTCAACTTGTGTTCAGCGCTCAGCAACGGGTGAAAAGCCGCGATCGAGGCCTCGAACAAGGTGAACATGTCCGATCCGATGGTACGTCCATAACAAAGAGCGTTCTACAGTATTTTCAAAAAAGTTGCAGAGTGTCGCGAGCCGGTCATCAGAGAATAATTGTGTATGGTCATTGGCTGATTCTTGAAAAACGCCATCTTTTGATATCCATCGATCATCCTAAGCTTGAATTTACTCAGAATCCATAGCTGTTTGCACATCTCACCCAATCTCCACGATGTCGATTTCCAAGCAGACCATGTCAAACAAGTCACAGTTGTATCTTTCGGAATGTATTTACGCTGCTTCCAAGGTAAGAAAGCTTCGTTTTGGTTTCCGAGTCACCCGATTTCTTTCAATCCCCTCTTTCATTGTCAGTCTTCTATGTTGTTTACTCTCGGCTCCGTCATTGAGAAAGGTGGCAAAGTTATGAGTTCCGGGTTTAACCATCAGCGAACCCGTTACGACGAAGTGTTTCCTCAAACTAGGAAGATCCCCGTCTCGATGCATGCTGAGATGCATGCCATCTTCAATCTTTCTGGCGGCAAGGCACCGTCGACAAAGCAGCATTTTCAACCTGGAGCGGTCCACTGTATCAAACAACCAGAACGAGGAGGGTCCCTCAGACATTTCCAAGACGTCACAGGAGAGAATTTCCAATAAAGTTCGGCGGCGTAGCCGTACTAGGGGCGACAAACGGGAATACTCAACAGGGACCGGGAATACACGAGGGGTGGGAACTGACTGTCAGGCTACCAAAGGTTAATGGGGCAGATCTCTATGTCGTGAGGACTACTAAAGCTGGATTGGGTTGTGCGAAACCGTGTTGGCGATGGTGAGTTGTGAGAGCTCCTCTTTTTGATAAGCCATGACAAGAAAAAAAAACAGTATCGAGTGGTGCAAATGGGCGGGGATCAGAAGGGTATTTTATTGGAACCCATAGATTCAACATTTTGAATGTGTCAAAGTCGGTGATATGGGGACGGACCATTACCAAACTCAGGCTGAACAATGTCTAATAGCTGGACGGCCGGTAAGAGCACACTTGAAATTTTTCTTCTTTCGCTCACATCAGTTTCTGCAGTAGATGGCCGCAACGTAAGGTAAACATTATGTGTATATCACCTACACCCTCGAAGTCATTTCAAATAAAAGTCCTTTGGTCATGCTGTCAACCTTTGCAAGGTAGAGTTATCTTCTATTGACGCATAAAACGCTGTGCGTTCGAGACACGCTCGACATCGCGGCATGTTAAGCTGTACCGTACGTTTCGGGGCAGTATGCCGCCTTTTTGAACCACCTTCTTAACCTCTGGCTCTGAGAGCATTTCCCAATTTGCGATATCTACGTTCAGGTCCGTTACCGTCGGTGCCTTGTTTTCATCGTTCCGGAAAATTCGGTCCTCTAAAGCCCCTTCTATCCTGCTGCTTCTTCAGTTACACTCTTGCCATTGGCCGGTCACCTGGCTTACCCATGAAGGTGAGATGTATACATCAGTCCTCTTGATATGACGAGACTACGTGGTTCCAGTAACACCGTCAAAACAGGTGTGCGATCGATAATCCGCCCATTGTCTTCCCACTGTGGTTCCGTTTCAGACGAAAGTTCATCACCTTTCGATTTGAACTTGTAGTAATGAAAGACAGAGTGAGATCCGATCGAAATCGTCGCCACCACTGGATGATAAGAAGGGCCATCTTGGTGAGGCTACAAGGTGGCCAGTCAGGACCGATGTGATGCTGTTTGCGCACTAGCCACGTAAGGAGTGTATAATCACCATTATTCCTTGACCTGGCAGATACTGAAAGTTATATCAGCTGGACCAGTACACAACCAAAATTGCACAGAAGTTTGCATACTTCATTTAAGATGACATGGTTTGGCGCACCATGAGGTGAAGAAGCAAATGTACCAGTGTTCTTGAGACGCGTTATGATATCGGGGCTGGAACAGTTTCTAAATTGCCGATTGATGAGGACTGAACGCGTACTTACTACGATTCAAGGAAAGAAGGCATGATTTGAGAGAAAAGGACTTTCTTTGACGTAACTTCACCTCCTATTGGCCGACGATTGACATAATTAAGATAGAAGACATGTTTCCAGTTACGACATACATACCCCATACCTGAAGCCTGATTTATGAACAACCAAGGATGGAAACAAAGTTGTTTGATTGAAATGACGCTGATGAAAAATTTGGTTCGTGTACATACCGACGATTCGCCAGTTGTTTCCATTTGGATTGCGGTGTTTCCGCTATCTATAGGCAAGGAGGCACCAAACTACCCGTTGGAGTAGAACCATAAGCATTCAACCTATATACGCTTACCTTTCGCAGGAGATACTGTTCTTCGTCTACCTGTTGTAGTATGATCAGAGAGACATTGTGAAAAATGAGGATAAAGGAGTGATTTACACTGATAAAATCCGGGATGTAGAAGGTTTCAAACGATCCAGGGACGCGATATCGAGATAGATCGATAGTCTCCATTGCAAAAGTATCTAATCAAGCCGTGCGTGTTGAGACTATCTCAGAACCTACACTCGAACGGCCAGTTAGTAATAAAGCCTTTTTGATCAGTTTTGATCATGCGATACTAGTAGCCTACGTCAATCCGCCGGTCTCTTTGTTCCAGGGAGAAAGATGAATAGAGCCTAAACAAAGATGAAAATTTGCATGGAGCATGTTAGCGTTCAAAATCCGAAGGAGCTTACGGTTTATGGAGATAAGATGGAGAGAAGCCGTCTGTAGCTGTGATGTGATGTCATTTACCAGTCACTCGTCTTCCCACACTTCCACCCAAGACTGGAGGTTTTTGCCCGTGAGAAGACACTTACATTCCACTACATGCCCAGAAAACTTCTGAAGTTTCCGATGTTCAAGAGGATGTCGAGAATCCTAGAATTGCTGATTCAGCCTTTCCTCGGAGGCTTGAGATTGTTGGAAGTATTTGAAATTCGTTAATCGCCACCAGGATACAAACTTAACATTTGAGGGGTTACTTATACTCATCTCGACCGCCGAACTGATTTCTATGAGCGTCAAGACCTTGACACGTGCTTTCGATGGTGATGTATACATGTAAGAATTCTTCAACTTTGCTAATTTTGTCTGGGCGGATATTAACGGCAGTGCGGAAGGACCATGCGGCATCGCTTTTGGAGGCTGTAAACCATCTATCTTGAAAGAATTTTGGGCAGTCCCATCGAGTAATTGTCGATGAGCTGAGCAAGGAGTGTTGTCGGGAGTTCGCCAATCTTTCGGTCATCAGCCTTCTGCGGCTCCAGTTCCTTCGCATTTTTGTAAAGTTCCCAACACATTGTGATAGTGTGGCAAAAACGTGGCACCTTGCACCCTGAGATTCGCACCTTCCGAGGAAGAGCGCTTTCCTTACTCGCGATCTTTTTGGAGCCAGCTTCGCAATTCGGGACGACTTCTGTGAGATCGACCCTCGGTGTTCGTTTGAATCCTCTTACATGAAAGTTGCTTTTTGTGCAACTATTTTCGTACGATCGAAGGAAGTCCAACATGCTGCCCTGTTAAAGTGGCAATACTTTCCCTTACCACTTCTGCGTTAGATCACGAGACAACAGATAACGTTCAACTCACGAAGAATGGATACTTAGACTAGAGAAATAAATATATATATATTATCATAACCCAGACGAAGATATGCAGCAATCATGAGTGTGAATATCCAAGAAATTAATCAATATACATGGACCGAGACTCTAGGGATGAGTAAAGAATTATAAAAATCGTCTCATAATCAACGCTCCAGGCGCATGAGTGTATGGAGAATTCATCCATGGAAAATACAGGAAGAATCTATGTGCTGCCCCTGCCGCAGTGAAAACAATCAGGACTCGGACATGCCAAATTGATAACTTTCAAAGACATACACTGGAGTATAGACACAAGGATAACCCCTCTTATTGCAGTTGGAGCACAAGGGACGAAGGCCATCGCATTTTAGTTTACGTCCTGCTCAATCTGTGATTAAGCTTTGTACCAACGACAAAAGGCAAACGTACCTCTGCAGAATTGACATGCCATCGGCGTCCTTCGAGGAGTACGATCATTGGGGTGGACTTGGTTGTTGTTGTAATTGGTAGGCTCCTAGGACGAAGACTGAATATATATGTACGACAGAGGTCAACCAACCACTGACCTGAGCAGAGGACGACATCGAAAATATCAGGAAAAGCTTGTAAGTAGTTCAGAAAGATATTAAGGGATGTCTTTTGGACCTCTTTTGTGAATCGTTATATATACCTTTGAACGGTATTTCAAATATCAGCCTTGTATGAATTTCGCGTGGACAGGTCTGCAAACCGCCACACCGTCCTAAATCCAATTCGACACGGAGACTGTCAGGGACCTTTCATTGTTGGCAGCTGAGTCCTGAGGATTCGGTAATGCACGTCATTGCAGACACTCTGAGGTGTCTTTCATAACGTTTGGACCCTAGAAACTCGTGATAGATTCGGCCGTAACTAAGGTGTGTAAAGGATCGGTTCATAAGGAGGTATTTGGTGGTTCAAAACATAGACTTTAGGCGTTGCCCGACTCTAGACGTGTCACGAAGTCCGAGGCATGTCGTGGCTCGGCCGTAGTTTTGGGGTGGACGATGATCGTAGGCCAAAGACTTGTCAGTGCTTTGTCTTCGCCGGGCGGAATCTTGACAAGTTCCGATTTCGGATTGTATCTGATACATAGCGAACGGGTGAGAGAGACAAATTTATTACACACACCTGAGTGGATCTTTGGACACACAAAGGTAAGTGGGTGGCACTAGTTCAAGGTATGCTCCATACTAGTAAGTATTACCCATGGCCCTGATCACATGTCCATATGATATTCCTCCGTTGCCCAGCCGAAAAGTAGAGAGCTCCATCAACGCCTCGCGGGAGCCATTTTACATATAAATCCAAAAGCGCGAAAGTTTTAGAGGTCCGCCACGTACCTTGTTCCAGGTCGAGAGTCTCTTGAAGGAAAGAGGAACAACGCTGCTCAAGTTTCAATAAATTGCACTACATACAAGGAATTTTCAAGTTATCGTGACGAAAGGGTCCGCTACTCGGTTACTAAACAGGCTAGACACCGGAATGTGAGACAAGGGTCGATTTAATAAAGAATTGATCCCGGCTCGTTATTCCAGAAAATCTGCTGCACAAGATAGGAATAATGAAAACATTGAGAAGTACATACATACAACGGACTTGTTCTGTTCCGATCGGTCTCGATACGGGACTGGGTCGAAATACGACAATGATCTCACCTTGCATTAGCCTGGTGGAGTGAGATGGGGTCGAGAACGACACCTCAGACCTGTGGCAGGGTTGATACACGATGAGTAGTGATTAGTTCACAGCGCTGTCTCGCTTGTTCAGTTTTAGGCGTGGCGGGGGCTCGAGCCCTGGGATGATATGCCAGTACTTTCCAACCCACACCTTCGCGGGATTTAGAAAGTAGTCTTCGCAGACAACGGCTTACGTTTCTATCAACGGCGTCCGTAGTCGGACACCTCGAGGCTGCCATACATAACCATGGCATAAAGAACGATTCAAAAACTTCAGCCGTGTATTAGGCCTTTAGGTCCCACGTGGCGGATGGTGGCGTTCGCAACCGCGCTCTCATGGTAGGACAATGCAATCTAGGCACCCGGAACCTTTGTGACAGTACTGGAGCTCGAGGTTCGCGTCAGGATCGTTTACTTACCAACGCTTGGACTATGACTATGTATGTCATCACGTCGTCTTGAACAAAATGACCATGGTGCAAAGACCGAAACCTGACAAGATGTCTGAAAATGGCTTTCCTATCAAGATTGTAGATAAGAATCAACGAAATTTGATTTACCTATCAGGAATAGGAGTTTATTTGATTTTGGCAGCATGCGCAGATGAACCGTTGGTTGAGTCTCTAAGGTCTGGAACCACGAATCATCATGACGAATAATAATGTAAACTCCGCTCGAAACAACAGGAGTCCGTATCGATTAGTGGTTAAATCATCTCGTTGTGGCAATTGACGCTCCGAGAAGCCGCAGGCTCGAATCCTGCTACGGACATGCGCTTTTTTATTTTTTTCCTAGCCACGAGGAGCTAACAATTTGAATGTCAAATTAATCTTTGATATACCGGCACTCACTAAACCTTTTCACCACCATGTACTTACTGCGGAGTATCGAGAAATTCAATAGTGTTCAGCGACCTCATTGAAATCATAAATGCCGGAAAACCGAACAAAACCGGTAGTCGAAGGAATCAAAAGGCCGAAACAGTTGCAAGTTGCCGGACTAATGCGGTACGACATCCCGCCACTTGAAGTTCCAGCGAATTAAGGCTGGGAGTATCTGAGTAACAAAAAGCGAAGCGAGCCTGTAGTTGTATATCTTTCGAGCTGAGCTTCGGAATCCTAGGCCTAAACCCTGATCAAGATAGAATATAGAATATAGTATAATATGCCAGATATACGTCATTTCTGTTCGATAAGTAATGTATGTAGAAGCTAAGCATACTTACGTTTCCATTTCGAATTCTCAGGCCTGAGTTCGTGGACTCAGTACTCATAGGGGGGCGGCCCGGGTACTCATCTGACATGTTCATAATGACGACAGGTCACGCTTTTTGCCTGCGGAGTGACCAGTGCTCATGCCATTCTCGAAACTCGATGCTCTATGCTACGGACGTTGCTTTTCTCTATTACCCTAGGAGCAGTCTCTCTTGTCTTATTGCACAATTTCGCAGTTATACGAAGCTCGTCAAAGATGACCTTTTCAGCTTGGACCTCCCCCTTCGCTTCGTGGCACAATCGAGCACAACCTCTGTCCCAGGCCTTTACTCCATCCTTTAATATCCTTTCTCTCGCTGTACTTCTCAATGCACAAGTTGAGAATGACGGGTTTACACTCGCCCTTTTTTCTCAGTCGAAAGAAAATGATTTGGACACTCGTGTCATCGCAGTTGACGCCATTGGCCATGAGCTGGTTGTAGCCGATAAAGATGCCGCTGGTATTCTAGAGCTTGCAAAGAAAGCTCTCGCATTGCCGCCAACTGGAGGCTTCAGGAACACTTGGATCCTCAAGCATTCCACCACGTGCCAGCCTATCCATCGACTTTTCATCTTTCCTGACCAACCGGGAAGCGACCCGCATCAGATTAGTGTCCAAGGGTTTACAAAGGAGTCGAGGACGTTACAAAGGCCCCTTGAGGGGATAAAGGAATTACCCGAGGTCCTCTGGGAGCTAGTCGGCCTTGTACTCGAGGCGCGAGAAAATATTGCCGTTGGAGTGAACAAAGATGACGTTTCTTTGGGGAAAGTGAGAGATGTTGTGGACTCTTTGTTCTAGGAAAGGGAGGTTATGGCTTTATTCCGGTACTTGTGCCAGGCCATTGTTCATTTAGTTTCTGGACTTGTTAGTGGCTGCCGATGACAACCTTCATATTCACAATTTCAGACGTATGCTTGTGTTGCGCTCACTCTGAAGTTGTCAGGTGTATGATTGACTAGGTCCAAGGTTAGTCGCTTTCTTCCTGAGAAATCCTCTTCTTACTCTGGGCAGAACACTTGCTTTAAAAAACCCAGAAAAACTTCACAAATGTAGGCCTTCATCCCAGAGTTTTCGGTTACTTGGCCCAATTAGTTTAGGGATCTGGCGCTAATGCCATCCACGCGTATTCATATAAATTTATTCCGCCACAAGACAGGGACAATTGCTTATGAAATGGAAATAAATATTGATATCTATCATCGTATAGACATTTCAATTCTCAAGTTCTTTCGGATCCCAAGATTTCACGTTGCACCACTAGCATCGATTATGACTCGTTTACTTATGCTGTTCCGCTGTAGACCGAGTTTATCACAACCGGTAAGATTCCTAAGTTACGTTATCTTATAGGCAAAATTAAATCCATGACGCGTCAAACTCACCTCCGGTCGGCAGGATGTAAGCTGGCCGTCCGATTGTTGCCAGAAATCCATTGATTATTCCACCATGGGCTGTGACAGAAATGACTACGGAAAAGAGGTTAAATGATACATGTAATGACGAGGAATATCAATGTCGTCTTACATGTCCCTTTATCATGCTTGAATATATGATCGAGGACTAGTTTCGCTCGGCCAGCAACGTGCGCCTTGGTTTCACGATCTTCATGATCCCATAATAAATCCTCTTCACTGAAACCAGCCTCAAGCTGGAATCGAGGGAACGTTGTAGCAATGTACGACGCCGTGCGTCGCTTATCACATGTATGGACTCCATTCTCTTCGCGGCAGTTCTGTGGAAGCGAATCTAAAAGAGTATGACGCATTGGGAGAAACGAGATACCTCAAGAACAATCGGTCTGTCAGATTGTTCAGTCCACAAATTATTGAAAGTGAGCTCGCACGTCTTCAACGCGCGTGTCATGGGACTGCAGTAAAACTTTTCAGGAAGTGGAATACCATGGGAAAGTTCAACCGTCCAGGCGTGATGCGAATCAATGGCCTGACCCTCGCCAATCGCAGTGAGTTCAGGATCGGCTGCCAGCCCTGTTGGCTTGGCTCCAAGAAATGGGCAGAAATTGACGTACGACCCCATACAAGTTCATCGTCTCTGCATAACTTCGACCAGTATCTGTGGGTGATCATGTTGGAGAATGCCAGCCTGGTGAATAACAAGATTTTCAACTCACTCATCCCATGCTTGAGTTCCATATTTAGATTCTGCTACGTTATCTTGATTTTTTAATAAAGTATAGAATGGTCAACAATCGAAAAAATCACGAAAGTGACGCGTCTTACGAAATCCTTGCCCATGTCGTCCAAAGAAGAAAACTTTGAAGGAGGCACTCTCGTCAGCAGATTTGTTGAGCTTGTCTATCTCAGCAAAAAATTTGTCCCATCGATCTGTTGAGTCGTCTAACAGCCCGAACCGTGAAGGGATCTATATTGAATCAGGCTTTTACATTGAAGACACGTAAAACATGAGAATGCACTCACAGCCGGGATTTCAGAAGCTGTTGGACTATCTTGTTCGAAGAAGCCAGCAACTGCCTGTATTGAACATTGAGTGGAAGAAGGCGATGCATTAATTCAGAAGTTTGGATCATGACTCATGAGCTCTAAACTTCTGAAGAACCAACAGTGTATGATCTTGTCCCCGTGAGGAGGATAGATTTTTCCATGGGAGAACTTTCAGGCATTTTCAGGTTGAATTAAAAGTTATGAGACGGTTCCGGATTGTGGAATCCTGTCGTCTTTGGAGCGCCTTGCAATTGAGGCTAAAAGAAACTTGGACTTGACTTAAGGGACAATTTAAATTTTAAATTGATTCTTTAAAGCATGAATCTATCAGTCACGTGGTAGTCAAAGAGGCGGGGCCGCTTCCGTCAACCCTTGTCCAGGGTCCTTGCCTAGAATGTTGTCCTTGACCCACGATTATAGTGTTCTCACTGTCCAACATCATCGACCTACACTGCTGATACCAGAAGATGTTTCCATCAGAAAAAGTGTAAAAGAAATGTGTTGTGCCATTTCTTTGTCAGCTTTTTCTTTTGGAAAATGTCATTTTCCATTGTCTAAATGCTTTTTCCCCAGGAAAAAGG
>JAGGAX010025186.1:0-15792 GCA_017657335.1 Termitomyces titanicus | reverse complement strand
CTGAAGAAACTAATTTTACAACTTGGTTCTTGTTGATTTCCAGGAGACTCACAGTTACTTCAAAGCCATTGAGTATCCGAGTTCGCCCATCAACTGTCCTCTTCAGAGCTACATGCCCGAACAATATGTTGTTCGGACACGTTTGATGGTTCGTATACTAACACCAGTGATTTCCTGGATTGCCTTATATAGATACTTCTTGACAAGTGCAAGTCGTAAAATTAGTTTCTTCAGCTCTCTCGATATGTGACGCCTCATAGTACTATAGGAAGAAGAGAAGTAATATGTAACGGTGCTGATTTTAAACGAGTAGCTACTTGTCGGCAAGTCCGGCATCGCGGATATCAGGCCAAACAACTAAATAACGGGAAGTCAAAGGGGCCTAACGTTATGAAAATAGCTGTAATCAGATATGGGGAGCTCCCCACTCCGTAGGTGAGGCCTAAGGCCTAAGGTCACTCACATACAAACATATTAATAGACAACCTTTAACAGGTGTTTATAGCATCTTTTGGTCATGTGTGGCCAAGTGTCCTAAAAAGTTAAAACAGCTAAAAACTTGATGGATCTGTCACGCGTTCAGTCTCGTGTGCGTGACCTCCCGCACGAGCCTTGTCACGCCTCTCATTTCAGATCTATCAGCCATGACGTTAAACGATCTTGAGCCTTTGGATCCAGTTTATGTCGCAGAGGTACTCTCTCGCCCGCCATTCATTACCATAGACGGGGTCATCAATGTTAGGGATCTTGGATTTTACCCCTCAGAAACCAATCCAGGCCAAGATACACGACCGCGATTGTTATACCGTTCGGCAGAACTGTCTGGAATCAGTGAAGAAGGTGCCAATTTTCAGACAAACTCACAAACTTGGCATTGACTTAGTATATGTAGGAGTGCAACAATTAAAGTCTCTTAACATTTCTAAAGTGTTTGATCTGCGGTCCAACACGGAGATTCACAAATATAACACACCACAACCCGATATCGATGGTGTAGAAGTACTCCATACCCCTGTATTCCAGACAGAAGACTACAGCCCAGAGATGATGGCTAAGTACGTGCGTGTTGCCATTGGTGCTGCTTCAGTACTTGCACGATTACCTAGTACTCATGTGATTTTTCTCTAGACGATATCAACTATATGCCAGCGCAAAGACTGAGGTAACGTTCAATCCGTGTTTCTCTATGGTATTGTGGCTAATCGATTACATAGGCGTTCATGGAGCTTTACTCTCAGATCCTGGATCACGGAGGGTCATCATTCGGCATTATTTTGCGCCACATACGAGATAAACCTACAGAAGGATGTCTATTTCACTGCACAGCGGGCAAAGATAGGACGGGGGTAGCAGCAGCGATACTACTCAAGGTAACGTCGGCATTTGTCATCATGCCTATACATGATTGAAGGCTTTCAACAGCTCGCCGGCGTGAATAACTCCTCAATAGCAGAGGATTATGCTCTAAGTCGTGTCGGCCGCGAACCGGCTAGGGCAATGATTATGGCCCGTCTCTCCAAGGAGCCCCTTTTTGCGTCAAACAACGAGGCCGCCCTCAATATGTTTACATGCCGGTCAGATTCATCATCAAAGTACGATGTGCTCTGTTGATTTGATTTGCTTATTTGGCCAACAGGCACGAGACCATGACGGCTTTTCTTTCCCTCTTGGAGGATAAATATGGGGGTGTGGAGGAGTACATCAAAAGTCACTGTGACTTGACTGACGAGGATGTACGCATCATCCGGAATAACATTCTCATACCCAGTGGTACTCAGTTGTAATCTGACCTAGGAGTGTAAATCGCTCACTACACTACTTATCACATGAGAAAGGAACAGATTATTGGGTATGAAAGACGTAAAGTAGGGTATAGATAATGTATGATATGATATATCGTCAAATGCAAAGCATATCTGTCCTTCCATAGGGACGTTCCTTTACTGACGACTTGAACTAGTTGTCCTCCGTTGCTTCTGTACTGATAAAGGTCCATTGAGTAGAGGCCCTGCTACTCTCGCCCTGGGGTTTAGGGGTGAAAGAGCACCACCCCTGCTGGGTATTGGCGTCATACCAGGATTGAGTGGAGTTTCACCTGTTACCCGCCTTCGCAGAGGGGCGCGTCCAACAGTGGGAGGACGACCAACTCTTTCTGGTTGACTACCTGATCCTTCTCCTTGTTTCTCGTTGTCAAGGAAATCGGAATACGATGCGGTGTCCGTCCCCATTGCCTGCCTTCTTGCCTTTTCGTGCTTGGCTTGTACCGTGCGGAAGTGTAGCAAGAGGTCTGACCATTTGAGTTCTTCTCGAGTAACCTTGGACCTGGTTGTTGACATGGGGCCAGGTGGACTGTACATTGTGCTGAGTTATATTCGAGCAAAGAGTCAACATGATCGCTTACGTTTTAGGCATCAGATTCACTGCGTTCAACCGGTTCCGAAGGGAAATAAAGGCTGAACTTTGAGGGAGTAACATAAGTAATCCATAAAGGCACTTGAAGAGATGTGGATATCTGTCAGGCTCCAGAAGCTGCAATCGAATGTCTATAAGATCTATTAGTGAATTGAAGTAACTTCAAGGACATGAAATCTGTATCACATGTAAAAACGGGTGACTCGATCAGTTGCACGAGCTTGTCCACTTGCACAAGCATCTGCACCGTGATTTCAAGGTCGACACTGCCATTCGGTCAGATTTTAAAGGCATGGTATAAACGAATATGTAACACACAAGATGTACAAGAGATTTGAGGCATGGTCATATGCTTGAGCGAGTAAGCAAAGTGAAAAAACAGCAACGGCGTTGTGACACCACGATCGGTATAAAGTTGTGAACAGTGCTTGACCATCTTGCTGGACAGTGCGAGCCATATTAAGCATATTATCCACATCGGGAAAAGTGGTAACTGACCCGTGTCTCCAGACTTTTCAGTCGCTTTCGAAAATCCGCCAACTCTGGTGATGTTATAAGGATGATGTTCAACTTCTGGACCATGACACTGGCGAATTCAAGATCCTGTGCACGAGGGCAAGGATAAGTAGAGAGACGGAAGCACCAATTTGACCGCATACATCTTCCTTCTCCAAAATTTCGGCAAAGGTACGATAGATTTTCTCCGTATTGAGGTTCAGGCAGAGCTGGCGGATGATCAAACTTCCTCTTGTCTCCAGGAGCCGTCGATCTGTGCTGAAGAGCTCCAGCAAATTCATCATAAACGCTTTGAAGTAGTTCTCTTCAGAGCTGGATGAAATTTGGGCCAACAGCTGCAAATCGTGTTTGATAACCTAGACGCAGGATAGATAAAGGTTCTAGCGTGAGATTATTGATTATCTTCATACCTCCTCTGAGCTGTCGGAAAGGGTCTTCAGAAGCGCTGGGAATGTTCCGTCGTCCATGGCAAGGATCTAAGCAATGAGTCAAACAGATGTGAAGAAGAGAAAGTCCAGAAACTAACCTTCTTCGGAGCTTTCTGATGAAGCATTATAAGCCATTTCAAGGCAGCCACTCGCGTCTCCTCAAACTCGCTCAAAAATTGAATGGTAAGCTCGTTAACCGTTGCTTGGTAGTCAAATAAGTCCGCGTCTTCCGGACTTGATAGCGTGATAGAAGCAGCCATATGATTACTGGCATTCTGGCTCGTGAAGGACAATGGCGAATGTGGGCGACTGGGATCAGATGTCTGCGGCAACGTCGATAGAATGACATCAGGAGCACGAGGCGTCAGAGACATATCTACGCTCGTTCGTTGCCTTTGCGGAGGGGCTGAGGGAGATTCTGCTGCTGATACAGCTTCTTGTGAAGAGAGTGTAGGTTGCTTGTTGGAGTTAGCTGCAGAGGGAGTCGGCGACCGCATCATTCGAGGTAGAGGCTTTTCGGTGGCAGGAAGACGAGGCACTTCAACGGGAGAGGGTAGGTTTTGAATTACACTAAAAAGAAGCTTATTTGTGCGAACGGCGGCGTGTTGAATCATGGTGACATGATGGGCAAGATTAGGGAGGATGGCAGGAACGAAACGGGGTGTAAATGGTACCATGACCTCAGGAGTAAAGATCAAGAATTCTGCAAGCCATCTGAGTGCTGTAGACTGTTGAATTTCATCATCTAGGAAAGGGTAAGAAATTTCTTTGGATAGACTGAAGCTCAGACTGACGTTCACCGATCAACTGCTGGATCAGAATTTCAACAATGGCAGCATAGTCTACCTTGACACCTTGCCCAGGTATCCAAGCTGTAGCTAGGGTGAGTACATGCTCACAAAGACAGATATGAAATGTAACACACAGCCAATATTTCGGTCATCAACATTTGCCAAAGAAGCGTTGTCATCCTTGGGCAAAGACTCGCCATCAAAGCTAGTTTGTTCATTATCATTGATGAAGACAGCTTTTTCTGACGTTTCCAGTGTGAGCTCTGGTAGTTTCTCCTTCTCGCCGACATCATGCTGTAATGATTCAGCAGGCGTGTGTGCCTTGGCTTGTTCATCAAGTTGACGCCGTACAATGCTGACGTCACGGATCTCACGCAGGAAATCACCTAGAAGAGTCTCTGTCGCCACACGAACATCTTCGGTAGGATCTGAAAGGTATTTCCTGTAGATTAGGTGAAGTTAAATCATTGAGACAGGAGTAGAACTAGCTGCAGACATACAAAAGGCCATCGAGAAACTCGGGGAGATACGAGATGAGCTCCAATTCAGGCACGGAATCGAGGACGTTGATCCAGGAAACGAGGTAACTGCGTGTGAATGGGCTTACAACGTAAATGCGCTCTCGGAGTAGTGGTATGAAATGGGCTAGTGAAAAAGCTTTCTTTCCGCCCGGATGGTCTTTGTCTGAAATACCGTCGGGGTATGATATTAGAACGCCACGAAGATCTTCGCGTTCATCGCGGACCTTCTCCGTTTCTGGGTATAAGGGAATATACACGGAGGCCGACTCTGCAACAATGTCCTTGAGAAGTCGATCTAGAAGTTCTGCACCATTCTTAACCGATAGTTCTGAGTCTGCAGCGAGCTAGAAATTTGTTGTTGATAAGTCTGGGGGTCGCGGACGGCATTGGATAGGTACTTGCCTTACTCAACGCGTCAAAGATCTGATTGAAATAAACCAAAACCTCCCCTTTGGAGACTTTCGCGATGTTGTACAGACATTCCGCAGAGAAGTATCGTATCCTGTTCTCTGGATCGACGAAGCAGTCAAGAAGAGGATCAATGAACTTCTCCATGTAAGGAGCGATATCAACACCAAGCGCTATTGCCGTTCCAGCGAGCCCAATTAAACCACCATTGCGGATGTGAAGCGGGTTCGTATTGTTATTGAACATTTCGACCAACTGGTCTATGATTTGGTTGATGCGCCGGTGGTCGCCAATTTGATGACATTCTCGTATCTGTCTGTGCTCTGGTCATAAGTTTCATGTTTGACGAAGGGAGACTATCTGAGACGATTCACTTCTCGAGGTCAAGGGCCGCCGCTTTGCGTTTCTCGTAAATCTTGTCGATTAGCTGTTTTGCAATACCAGACTCTAGAAAGACGTTGTTAGGCAGCCAAGTTGAGCACAAAATCCGATGCACAACCCACCCATTCTGCGCTGAAACTATAGACGACTGAAGCATGCAGAGGAACGAGAACGCGTCACGAAGGGTTGTTATTGTGTTCTCAGTGGCTGTGCAAGAAACCTCTCTTGTACGACCAACCCCGCGCCACCATTTAAATAATCAAGAATGAATGCTAAGGCGGCCGTGGCCTTGCTGCTCATCACTCCTTTCGACCCGTCCCTTTTCACGCAGAATTCCTGCCTGTCCACCGGTTTTTATGGAAATTACCACCAAGGAAGTACCACACTCAGCATATTGCGTCCTGATCCCGAATGCCTTGATACATGGGCTTTACAGACGCTCACACCCTCGACTCATATCGCTGAGACGACAAAGGATATGAAACAGCTCGTGTGGGTGGAGGAGGAAGCTGTTGATGCAGCTTTGAAGATCCAGACACGTTCATTCGGAAACGAATTCGATGCCTTCCTGGATACCCTAACGACATATGAGCCGAAGCCCATTCGAAGCGATAGTACCCCGCCTCAAGAAGTTATGAGCGATGCCCATCGTTGGTGTGGATATGAAATTCTCTACCGTTCTTCGAAGGCCGCCCTGCTGTCTGTTGATCATGTAACAGCCATGTCAATCGATACTCTTCTGCCCCGCTTCTGGAAGTCCAGTCTTGTACCTGCTGACCCAGTTCCATACATACCAGTACCACCCTCGAGCTTGAAACACGTCGCAGGAGTCCTAGCGGACCTCAGATTTGACCCTGTAGTCGCTTCCATTGTAGGCAACATCTCCATTCCCCAAATCAATAACGACATTCGCTTTTTGACAGGAGAGGACGAGGAATCCGGTATCATCTCTAGGCACTCGTTCTCTGCTGGGGCCCTGACTGCTGCAGCCTGGTTGAAAGACCAGTTTGAAGACTCAGGCGCCATTTGTGAACTGAAAGCTTTCCTCATTGGCTTTGCTCCCAACGTCCTGTGGTGCGTATACTCATTAGTTGTCTGTTCTTTATTTGACGTGTCTACTTCAGTCGCTACCCCTCCCTTGTTAATACGAATGCCACTGTTATATTGGGCGCACACTATGATAGTCGCGGGTCTTTCGGGGGTCTTCGCGCACCCGGTGGGGACGACGATGGTTCGGGCACCGTGTCTCTCTTGTCCATTGCAAGGACTATCAAACGTAAAGGCATCAGATTCCTGAGCAATGTCGAACTCGTCGCGTTCGCCGGTGAAGAACAAGGCCTCCTTGGTTCTAAAGCATATTCCCGTAAGGCCAACCCTGTCATACATTCCTCGTATCATTGAGCATATTCCAGGGGAACTCAGAGAGGCAAACGTCAATGTGACCCTCATGATTCAAGCTGATATGCTTGCTTATCGTGAACCGGGTGAACCACCTCAACTTGGTCTTCCAGATATGTGTGTATTCAGACCGTCTAGCCAACTCATTTAACATGATATCTCAGTATCGGCTCTCCGATCGTGACTCAACTGGTTGCGAATGTGTCAGCAATTTACAGCCCCGAGTTGCGAGTTGGCTTTACACCTGTAGGGTTTCTATGTACTCTGCGCTTTCCTTGCGACTCATCATCGTATTCAGGCCTGCTGTAGTGACCACCAAGTATGACTTTCATCTTCATTTCATATATGGAAATGGCTACAGCTATATGCAGTCTTTCCATGAACAGGGTTTCCCTGCATCCCAAGTCTTTGAACGAGCAGGCCCGAGTACGCACTCCCGTTTATCCAGAAGGTCTCTCCTTACCAATTTCTAGTCGCTGATCCTATGTATCACAACTCTGGTATGACTCATCAATTCCCAAAACCTTGTTTGCGCTGAAAGTATAAAATTTTTCAGGTGATCTGAGCGAACGAATCGGATTTGACTTCGCGCAACTCAAGTCCATAGCCAAAGTCCAGGTATGCCTCTGTTCCTGAAGGTTACCGCACAATAATCTCATCTTTCCAGTTTGCCACTTTGCTTCATACAGCTGGTTATGAGCTTCCCGCCAGAGAGTAAACATATTCATTTCCAGCATCTCTCTTCTAGGGAGGAACTGGGGCCTACTGGTACTGTCTTATTCAACATATATTACATGGGCCTGCCCTTTGCACAGAAAGCCAAGCTCAATATATCTCCAGGACGATGAGGATCCTGCTAGTGGAACCCTATTGCATGGCGAATTGAATTGATGAGAATGTTGTCATGGTCTCCGCCAGCCTCCCACATAGCAAATCCTGCCAAGTCATGTCTTTTGACAAAATTCCCTTTGGCAGCAAACGACTGATTGAGATTCAGCGTCATGAATTTAATCCAATCATGACCATGGCTACATACCTGTGCATTGTCGTAAGACACCATAACTTGCGTCTTCGGATTGTAAACATAAGGCTAGGGAACCCATCGGTGAGGACATGTCTGAAGGAACACTATTTATTCAACTCACAGTTTGGCTGCATTCATCGTATACAGATGAAATACCAGCTTTCACACTTCCGTTGTCGTTAAGAAACCCGCTCACAATCAAACCCCAGAAGTTGAAGACACCACCTTGGGTTTGCTGGTTGCCACAAACATCCACGCCAGCAGCACCATCCCAAGCATCGCCGATAGGATGTGAAGATGAGTCGAAGTGCGGGTAACTGGCCAGGGTAGTGGTTCCGGACACATACGCGTCAGCGATGGGAACTCTGAAGGAATGCCCATAAGACGGAACGCCGAGCACGAGCTGGTTGGCCGGGACGCCTGCATTCATCCACCGGGCAACAGCAGAGGTAGCAGATCCTACTCGATTGTCAGGAGCGGCACAGAAATCGTACAGAGGTGCATTTGGGCCAACGGTTGGACTCCATGGACCCCAGATGTCGTAATTCATGACAGCGATGAAATTCAAGACTTTAGCGAAAGGAGCGACATTGGAAGACGGAGTTCCATCCGGGCTCATGAAGGGTGCGATCCCTGTCGCGGCTGTGAGGATGAGCTTCTTCCCGACAGGATGTGCGCGAAGTTCTTGCAGGAAACTGAGAAAGTTGGCTGTGTCTTCGGGGCTGATGGTGTTACAACCAATTCCTTGGTTATTTGGGTACTCCCAGCTGACAAGTAATCAAGATCAGAAAAGATATCAGGTCGAGGTACGAAAGGGGACGGAGCTTACTCAAAGTCGATTCCATCTAGCTTATACTTTTTTGCAAAATCAACGACAGTCTTTACAAATGCAGTTCTCTGCGAGATATTTGCCACATTCGATGAATAGTAGCGCGAACCCGTCCATCCACCAATCGATACGAGTGCTTTGACCCCCTGGACAAAAATCAAAACGGGACATTATGGCCTAACAAGTTTTCTCACATGCTTCTGGGCCGCTGATACGAACTTCGGTATCAAATCTGGGTTAGAACCGCTCGTGTTGAGGGAATGAACATCCGCGGTTGTTTCGCTGCGGAGGCGACGGCAACTCGTCGGTGAAAGAAAATACCTGGTACATTGTGATACTCACGCGAACGCGTATGTGAGATGCGTGTACTTGGACCAGGTAATATTCGAAATAGCAAAGCCTGTGGTAGCATGCCAGCCTGCAAACCACGCAGTTGCTACCTTGTTTGGAGTAGCGGGAGAGCAAAGCCCAGGTAGAACTAAAACGGAAAGGCCAGCCAACCTCAGAAGAGAAAGCATGGTGGGTGCGAGGGTGCTGTCGACGACTGGATGGCTTTTATAGAAACGGCTAGCGCTGACATTGACTGACACTCACCTGGAGGCTGACCGAAGACTTCTTAAACAATTGACAGTATATGTAGCATGTGAGTCGAGATAAGTATATATAACTACGTCTTCGCATCAAGTACTTAATTGCACGAGACGTCAGATCTCAGACTTCTTCTACTCACTTCGAAGACGAAAATGGCCTTTCTCGGTCTACAGATCATTGAGGTAGTAGATAGTGGAATATCAGGTGATTGATCATCCAGTTGTGAATATTGAAGGAAATTTCCCCAAGTGTCCCATGACCCCATGTCTTATAAACTTATTAGCTTGCTGAGCTGTCCAACGCAAGTCCAACGTCCAAAACTCTGGAGAATTCGAAATGGTGACGTGTAATCCGACGCGTAGATCTCACGTCGACTCGAGGCACACTAATTAGTTGACTGTCAAGCAGTACTAGTAAAAACGTGTAATACTAAGTCCAAACATGTCTTCTTGACATTCATCAAGTTTGAGAATGAAATGAAAAATGTCTCCCGACCAGGTCCCGTGCTGGAATTGCCATAGATAGGGATGGTCGGAAGCAGGAGCAGGAGGAAGAATATCCTTAACAATGTTTTCAATCCATTTGAAGCTTGAATAGGAATCATAAGATATATATGCGCTAATTTGCACTAAGTTTGGGGCAAGAGTAGCAAGGTAACGTTATACGGAGACACCTAAGCATTGCCATCTTCAATGATCATGGTCCTTCCTGCCTTTTCAACAACAGAAATCTTGTGCTTCTGAATAGAAGCCTTTACAGGATTGGGGCTAGCAAAAATCTCGTCCAGTTCCTCACTATCATTCACCGAATGAGTCTTGATCCATAATTTGAGGTAAAAGCGAACGTACAGTGTGCGGCCCTTGGTCTCGACAGCACAGAAGAAGATGACAACGCACTCGAAAAGATCCCAAGCGATGTACACGATGTAGTACTTCCATGTGATCCTTCCAAGGGCGATGGGGCCAGCGTAGGTGTTGACGAAAGAAGCACAACTGACGGCAAAGGCGTACAAGGCCATTCCCTTGGCGCTAGAAAGACATTGAGAAGTGGTTCGAACGACATAGTAGTGCACCTATACCGAGTGTTATACTCTAGACATTCAGCGGGGTAAAGAGCTTGAAGAGGAGTATATGTCAAACTGTAGACAAAGCCGAAGAGGACTATTGAACGACCGAATCAGGTGTTTTAGGACAATATCTCTGCAAGTCGATGAACTTACAGATGAAGGCAATGGCAGCATTAGCACCAATGATGTTGGCACCGGTGTTACCGAACTTGGCAGTACATCCAGTCACGATGGCCAGCATGGCAGCGCAAGCGAGGGTTCCCCAGAACCACATAGTACGCCTGCCGACTTTATCAGTGAGTGAGGTACCGATCAAAGCACCACCAGCAGAGATGAGGGTGTTGGCGAAGTTGAGAACGAGACGGCGGTCCTGAGAGTCGACGCCAGCATTCTGGAACAGAATGGTCAAAAAATATCCTAGACCATTTCCAGACCATTGCTGCACAACGGTCAATAAACGAGAAGTTCATATAAGAGAAAGACTTTACACCGAAGAAACCCATGAGCAACATCATAAAGGTCCTGTAGCGGGCGTTGCGAGAGTTGAACAACTCTGAGTAGTCCCACCAGCGCTTGTCCGAAGCATCGAGCTTTATGGCTTCCTCAAACTCTCTCCACTCGAGCTGAACAAGAGGGGCGTTCTCATCGCCGTCACCATGATACTTGGCAAGGATTCGGCGGGCCTCCTCATTGCGACCAACGGACATGAGCCAGCGAGGAGACTGCAAAAAACGGTGAGTGGTCGTTCAAAAGGAGTAAAGTAAACTAAGATCATACCTCAGGGAGTAAGAGGGAGAAAATTAACAGAATTCCAGCGGGCGCAATCTGGATAGCAAGAGGGGCCCTGAAAGAGATGGTTCCTTCGCTGCGGCCAGTGGCAATGGTGATCCCAGCTATGAAAGTTGTGAGGACGGGTCGATCGATTGATCTGCAGAGAATAAACATACTGCACAGGATCGAACCAGAGTAGTAGAAAGTGTTGTACAAACCAGTCAAACGCCCACGCCACTTATGACATAATGAGCTCTTCAATCAAAGCCACACAGTGAGTGGATGATTTACTTGAGGAGGGGACATCTCAACAACGTAAGAGGGCGCGGCAGTGGTGGTGATTGCGACACCAAAACCCAGGACGAAACGTCCACCCAGAAGGTAATCCGTATTCTTCGCCACAGTGACGACTATGGCACCCACGATGATGATCAAACTACCAAGAGCCTACAGCGCCGGACATGAGTGTCCCGAACATTTTTCGAGTGCTTTACGATGCCTACCATTCCACCGCGACGTCCAAAGCGGTCAGCTACAGGACCAGCAATCAGGACACCAACGATGGAACCAATCGAATACTAAAACGAAAAAAGAGGTAAGGCCTGTAGAATCCCAGAGCGCAAACGTGGGCTTACAATGCCGAAGATGATAGCGGTCTTAGTACCAACGCCTCCTCCAGCGTCTAAACCAGAAATACCAAAGTAATTGAGGTACTGTCTAACCAAGAGCACATCAGAAATAGAAGGAGCGCCACCTAATTGAACCAAGTTCTCACTCCATTCCATTGACTGCACTCATAACTAAAGCAAAGATTGTCATTGAGAGTTTGGCAGGTGTGTCGCAAAGCTTCATCATATACACACCTGAACCATCGAAACCGTTTGACAAACTGCCCATGAAGGAAACTAGGAGGATAGTGAAGAGCTGAAGAGACCTCCAACTATATGGGCTGAGCCGAGGACCAGTAGATAAGGCAAGGGCAAAGTCAGCGTTGACGACCTCAAGGACTTTGGCATCGCGTGAGGTTGCATCGACCTCAACGACGGAGGTGGCCTTCTCGTTGATAACTTCTTGTCTCTCGGTTTCAGGAGCAGACATATCAAGTAATTATCAGGATGCCGACCCACAGAGATAATTGGGATGCGTCCATGGAACCATGGAAGGTTTTTAAGGCGGACAGAAACCATTATAATCTTCACATCAAGAAAATCAGATACGGTTGCGGTCATACGATCCGTGTCAAGGAACTTCTTCGGAAAAAGGTGGTTCGCCCCTGTGGGCGTTATGTAGCGGTTCATGAGGACGTTCCGCACCAACCGAGGAAAAATAGTGCATACTACAAACTTTCTCACAAGATACTGCACGAGATGATTATCAGATACATAACTTCGAGTGTCCAACCGAGCTCGAGTTGTTCAACGTTCAAGCGTCGAAGACAGAATTGGATTCAATGATCCTTGATTTCGTCAGGTCGTTCTGCCCATAGCTAGTGCCTTTTCAGAGATACTTTGTGCCCATCTGATTCGCAAAATAAAAAGTCAGCCTATTATGTACATGACGGATTCCTCCATCTTTGCCGAACCCTTGGCCCAGAACAGGCCAGAAAATTTCACTTCGATGCCAATTGCCGTCGAAATCTAATTTGAGTGATGAAGCGCTGACGTCTAGAGATCGTTGGAGAGCAGTGGAGAGCGCGGAGAAAAGCAGGTAAAATCTTGAGTCCAGTGATGGAAGGAAACATCCGGGAATTCGTGCCGCTAACTTTGAAATTGAAATTTCCTCATGGTCTTTTCCACCTGGACCATGTCGACAACCGCCAATGCTATCTCGTTCAGAAACTGGCTTGACGAGCATGGCGGTGGATTTCATCAACAAGCGCAATTTGCGGAAGGTACATATACAGGATGTTGACGCCTCATTTCATCAGGCAGACTGATGCATTAAAGTACCGTCTGGTTTGTCTATCGTAGCCGCATCGGACCTTCCTGGGGATACAATCGTCGTCGAATGCCCCATAGACTTGGCCATTACGGAGGAACTTGCCCAAAGATGCCTACTTCAAATTCTCGACTTGAGAGAAGAAGTTGAGACCGGCGCATGGACCGAACGCCAGTGGATTTCATCGTATCTAAGTTGTCATTGGATCATTGAGGAATCAAGGTGCTCACTATGCAACCTACGTCCTGATTTCTTTCCTAAAACTCTCCAAGCCATCTGCTCCATTATGCATACGTGAAGACCTTGCCATCCGCCCAAAAATTACGAACGCCACTTCACTTCAGTCGCTTGGAATTGGAACTATTTCGCGGAACCAACCTACATGGAGCAACTATCGATCGAGAGAAAGAATGGCGAATTGAGTGGAATCAGTGTAAAAGCGCATTTTCCAAGGCAAATCCAGAATGGGGAAGCAAGTTTCCTTGGTCAGAAGACATTGCTTCGATATTTTGACTCTCATTTACCCTCCTGCAGGGAATACTATCTTACTGCGTCCACTTACCTTTCCTCTCGAGCTTTCCCATCGTCTCTCCTTTCTCCGACCCCATCGCTCCTTTCTTCGCCTGCCACAAAGCCGGTCCTTTTACCTGGGATCGATGCCTTAAACCATGGTCGTAAACAACCTGTCTCCTGGCTCGTGTCGTACCCAAACACTGACGTCACCTCGACAAAAACTCCGAAGATTTCTCTTGTTCTTCATAACCCTTCCACACGGGGTCAGGAACTTCTTAATAATTATGGAGCAAAGCCTAACTCCGAACTCATCTTGGGGTATGGCTTCGCGTTGCCACAGAACCCCGACGACACAATCGTTCTCAAGATAGGTGGAAGAGACAGTGAAAAGTGGGAAATCGGTCGTTCGGCCCATGGGGCCGAAGGATTATGGAACGAAATCCTTGCGTCCGTTCAACAGGTTCCAGATTCTCTTGATTACGAAGATCAGCTGGACGCTGCAGGCGCAATGGTAGACATGTTACACGCATTACGCGACCGCCTACCGCCCGATCGCGATGATCGGAGAGTGGACATGCGTCCGGAGGTCGCAGTCATGTTAGATTACTATGTCGAAGGTAAGTGTTTGACATATGTTAACAATGCCAGTGATTAATTCCTTTCAGGTCAACGAGACATATTAGAGTCCTTGATCGACTTTGCCCATGAAAAAGAGCGTCTTGCAATTGAACAAGCACGTGTTGAAGGGATAGAAATTGTCTTGGAGGATTAACGTTTAATACCAACCATCGGCAGTCATGGTGGTTCCACACATATCGTTGTGCCTGAAACCAAATCACTCACTCTGTATGGTTTGTTCTAGGTACATACTTATGTTATGTATGTACCCTACGTAGGGATACAGATTACATTTTGCTAGAGGCCATTCCAAGTCAGAACTCCAGAAAATTCAATGTCCTGAGTTAAGCGAATGTCTGTTGATGACGCAGCGACAAGGACCTTGAATTTCCCTTCTTCCACGATCCAATGTGCAGCCCGGTCGTCGTAGAATCCTAATGCTTCTCTATCAAGCTGAAGTGTCGCCTGCTTAGTTTCTCCAGGTTGTAGATCGACCTTGATGAAAGCTTTGAGTTCTTTGACTGGACGAGGCAGCGACGAGAGTTCATCTGTGATGTAGATCTGGGCAATTTCTCGACCACGGACATCCCCTGTGTTCTTGACAGCAAAAGTTACGGTAAATGTCCCATCGGATGAGATATCCGAAGCTACGAGATTGGAATACTCGAATTGAGTGTAAGAGAGGCCAAATCCAAAAGGAAAGAGGGGTGCGATCTTCTTGACCTCGAAGCCACGGTATCCCACGAAAATACCCTAGAATAAAGGTGAACGAAAGGCGAAAGAACCCACATTTCATGTTCCTAGTACCTCGTTATACAAGATCTTCCCGTCTTCTTGTCCCTTGTCTCCATATGACGGATAAGAGGGTGAATCCTCCAGGCGCTTACTATTGTGAATCAACGACCTCCCATCGTCACCTTCTAATATTGGTAGGCTCACAGGAATGTCAAGGGTAGCTTCCCAGAGGGATTGACCTTGCCGAACAGCACATCCGCTAATCCATTTCCTAGTTCATCGCCCCCATAGAATGCCTGGCCGGAAATTCTGAGTATGTGATATAGAACACAGGACTCAGTCGTGTATATTAGCGACTGTATTCCATATATACCTATAGAACACAGGACTATGTTTCTGTCAGTACAACGTTATTATGAGTAACAAGGGACACACCTCAGTCGTGTATATTAGCGACTGAGGGTGTCCCGACTTCCGGTCCGTGTCTATATCCTTCGACTGTACAGCACACGCTCGATCTTCCCCCATCAATACCATTAGATCACGAGGATTGACTCGCCCCGTGATCCCTGCTCAACACTCCCCCGGACTCGCGGTGCACGTCAATTCTCGAATAATCGTAACGCTGCGCAGAACTTCTGATGTTGGGCTCGGGGTAAGGATTTTGTGAATATATCTGCCAGGTTATCGTTACTTGGAACATATTGAATTGTGATCTTTCCGTCTTCAACAGCTTGTCAAATGAAGTGGTGCCAGACATCGATGTGCTTGACGCGGTTATGGTTCTTCTTGTTTTCTGCAATCGCTATTGACCCGTTGTTGTCCCCCTTTAGCTCTGCTGGATACGGTACG